>JANHGL010007984.1:71833-98804 GCA_024611195.1 Ceyx melanurus | reverse complement strand
GGCTCTGAGCAGCCTGGGCTAGTTGAGGGTGTCCCTGCTCACTGCAGGGGGCTGCACTAGATGACCTTTGGAGGTCCTTTCCTTCCCTAAACATTCTGTTATTCCACCAAAGTGGCTGGTTCAGCCCTCCTGCTCGTTTAGGTGAAGGGCAGAGTTTGGACTCGTAGAGTTAAGGGTCCATGATCAGGTTGTATAGGACATGTGCTCAATCAACACAATTACAATTGGAAATACTAGTAAGAGTTTAAATGGTGCCAAACAATGTTCTAGAAATCCTCAGCTCTTTTAAGAGAAATAGCTAATTCACAACAGTTTGCATATAGAGACAATCATCACTCTCAGAGAAGTATCTCAAAAAATGCTGTGCATACGGCTATATTTGTACTGTCCTGTACTGCTGTGAGGTCCTTGTTGCTGATTTATGAAGAAGGGTAGAAAAGGCAGTTGCTGCAGGAATATTCTGAAAGTGCCTGTTGGTGAGAGTAGGTGACTAAGTATGAAGTTCTGCTAATCATAAAGCTGTATCTAATGACACTCTCTTAATGGTGACTTTGGAAGCAAACACTGCTTTATGCCCTTGAATACCTGGGGGTCCTGGTGGACAGGGGGATGCCCATGAGCCAGCAATGCACCCTTGCAGCCAAGAAGGCCAATGGATCCTGGGATGCATTAGGAGAAGTGAGGCCAGCAGATCAAGGGAGGTTCTCCTCCCCCTCTACTCTGCACTGGTGAGCCCCCACCTCGAGTACTGTGTCCAGTTTAGGGCACCCCAATTCAGAAAAGACAGAGATTTACTGGAGAGAGTCCAGCGCAGGGCCACCAGGAGGATTAGGGGAGTGAAGCATCTCCTTTAAGAGGAGAGGCTGAGAGAGCTGGGGCTCTTTAGCCTGGAGTAGAGGAGCCTGGGGGGGGGAACCTCATCAATGTCTATAAATATGTTAAGGGTGAGTATAGGGAGGATGGAGCCAGACTCTTCTCAATGTCATCCAAAGACAGGACGAGAGGCAATGGGTGCAAGTTGGAGCACAAGAGGTTTAGGGTAAACACAAGGAAAAATTTTTTCACAGTAAGGGTGACAGAGTTCTGTAATGGGCTTGCCAGGGAGGTTGTGGAGTCTCCTTCTCGAAACATTCAAGACCCGCCTGAATCTGTTCCTGAGAGACTTGGTCTAGGTGATCCTGCTCAGGCAGGGGGGTTGGACTAGACAAGCTTCTAGGTCCCTTCCAACCCCTAACATTCTGTGATTCTGTGATTCTGTGAATGAGATTTGAAGTGGATCAGAATTCAAATCCTGAGGCAAATGGAACCGAGGTGACTAAAACTAAATTTTGGTAACTATTAATACTGACTGGAAAAGGCTTTCTTAAAAGCCATGTTTCTTTTGGGTAGTTTAGAGTAGTCCAAACCATGAGTTGCATTCTACTACTAAATTGCATTTTACTCATCCCAGGTCATACTTTTGATTTAAGAAGGGCTAATTCTAAATTATGGTGCCTCTGGCTGTGAATATCATAACCCCCATTGTGAATTCTGCTTATTGATGGTTGAAATGGTTAGTCTTCATTGCAGATGATTTTATTGTGTGTCTTTTCTCTTAATTTCTACCTATGTAGAAACACTATAGTTTGAACTGACTTTTTTTTTTCTTTTTCATCATTATTTCTTCTGTTTTCTGCTTTTCAGAAAGCAGAGACTATGTGTTGTAAATGGATTACCTTGTTAATTGTTTTTTCTAGTGCAGTTAAAAAAAAAGTCTTAAGCTTAAATAGGTGCTAATGCTTTAACTTTGAAGGTTGCCGTGTTTACTGCTACAATAAGGAAGTATTTTATTGTCTTAAGCTTTTTTTCTGTAGAAAAATATTCTTTTGTACATCTTTGTCATACAATTCTTAACCATCGGTCTCCATTTTGTGCATTTTCTAACCCCTAATAGTCCAAATACCTCTTCAGTCCTATATTACAATGTATGAACATGATTACTGGGGGGTTTGTACATCATGACTGTTATTATATTTCAATAGACCAACATTTTATAAAATATATTTTGCTTCATAAAAGACTTCAGTTCTTCATTATGTTGGAATCTATGAAGAGGTGAATTTTAATCATTCATCAGTTTTCTAACCTGTCTTTGCAGTCTCACATGTGAGTGTGTTTTCAACAGTGCACAGTGTATCCATGCCAATTTCTAATATCCTGCTGCATCTGAATTATATTTTGGTTCTTCTCTTTTTGTGTGGTTTGGTTTGGTTTTTTTTTGTTTGGTTTGGTTTTTGTATTTTGTTGGGGTTTTTTTACAGTGAGACCTTTTTATTCTTTTGATTTCACATGGTGAAAAAGTAGCTGGCATGGATTTTCTCATACTTTCCAGAGAGCTTCATCAGGCAGGAACCAGTTGTAGAAAATCTCAGCCAACATGAAGAAAAAAAAAATAAGAAAATGAAAACAGGTTATCATTTAAACCAGACTATCAAACTTCTTGACAAGCAGACACTAAGTTATAGTATAACAGTTTATTCAGGAGCCAAATGACAAGAAAACCTATTCATTCTATGCAATGGGACATATCTTCTTTGCCAAACAGAACTGTCTTGTAGACTACTATTTGGATAGCCAGAATTTCAGTCTCCTGTTAAGCTTTGTGCCAGCTTTATGAAAACCATAAGTGACTAATGTATTAGGCAAGATTGATTGATTGATTGATTGTTTAATTGATTGATTGATTTCAAAAGGGGGGTGGGGTGGTGACACAAAAGTAGTGGTGCTCTGGGATACAATGTGCTAGAAAGCATCATGGACTGAACTTGCAAGTACCACTGCTATCTAAATAGGTTATCACAAAAGAGGAAAGAGAGAACCTCATACCAGTCCTTCAGATGCATTGGATCTCATTTATCCCATCTTGACTTGTTTCATTCCCTTTCTGAAACTCACTTGTCTCTATAACTCATTTCATTCTAGAGGTTTCTTGTTTCTCTTCTCCTGTACTTGTCACTACTGAAGTATCAGAACCTCACTGTACAATGATGTTCATTGTTTGTGCTTATTTTAACCTTCATCTCTCCTATCTCATCCTCTCTATTTGCCTTCTCATTCTTTATGATTGTATAATCTACAATGTATAGTTAAATTTGTGTAAACCTCATATAAAATAAAGTGCACTTGTGGTCTAGGAGTAGTTCTAGTACAACTGGACATTGTAACTAGGTGAATTACAAAATCAAGCTTGTTGATAAAGACAAGGTCTTAGCAAAAGGACACTTGGGCCACTGGGAGAGAGATGACAAGTGTGGAAGGACAAGCAGTGTGTAAAGTGTGTAGGGAGGATTTGGAATGAGGCAGAGATGGTGTGGGAAGTAGTGTTTAAAGTCTTATGCTCACTGTACTGGTCAGCACTTTCATGTCAGCTCTGAGCATCTGAATACCAGGTAATAATGATCTTTTCCACGTGACATCCCACCTTGTCATGGAATCATAGAATCACAGAATGGTTTGGTTTGGACAATACCTTTTAAAAGTCATCTCATCCAACACCTTGAAGTGAGCAGGGACATCTGCAACTAGATCAGAGTGTTCAGAGGCCCATCCAACCTGACCTGATGTTTCCAGGGATGGGGCATCAACCACCTCTCTTGGCAGTCTGGGACAGTGTCTCACTACCCTTATGGTGAAGGATGTATTAATTCTGTCTAGTCTTTTTCATAGCCCTCTTTTATTTAGTGAAAGTGAGTTCTCCCCAGAGCCTTCCCCAGACTGAACAGCCCCAACTCTCTGAGCCTGTCCTGACAGGGAAGGTGTTCCAGCCCTCTGATAATTTTTGTGACCTTTGCTGGACCTGTTCCAACAGGTCCATGTCATTCCTGTGCTGTGGACTCCAAAGATAGACACAGCACTGCAGGTGGGGTCTCACCAGAGCACAGTAGAGGGGCAGAATCACCTCTCTGAATCTTCCACCAAGGAAAATTAAGGCACAGTACAGAAACCTTTACAGAGACTTTAATGAAGCTTTCAGGGTCATTTGTATTTTACTGAAGATTACATTTTTATCATTTGTGTATGAAATTACATGTGTTTTCTAAAACATCAGTACCTGGCCAGAGCAGGTCATTTCTGGGAGCTTCATGCTCTCATGAATGTTTCTTCCCATTCTGCTGGCAACTGCTGCATTATGGAGCTCTACTGTTGTGGCAGTCATGTTGAGAAATTGCTTGTAAAGAAATAAGAAGAAACTAAAATACTCAAAATAGAATGCAGAAAGGAGCCTTATTTTCTTATAGAGTAGTACACTTTCAGTACGACACACTATGCTTTACTGTCAATGCAGTCTTGAGGCTCGAATAGCTGATTTTTTACTCTTATGGTATTTTTTATACAGTGAATGCTTTGTGGAATTTATAATTTACCAATATTTTTCAATTAATGTTTGGAACAATACAATTGGAATAGTAACAGAAAATATGAGAGATTTCACGTATATTGGCAATGATTTGTTTTCCTATTTCTGAGTTTTGGGGAGGCACTTAATTTCTCCATGTTTTCTATGTTTAGATCATAGCTGAAGATTGATGCAATTTTTCTGTGCTCTAGATCTACAAATGAGTTGTGATCCATTTTAAATGGTTGATTTAAAAAGAAAATTTTATTTAATAGTATGTGGGAAATTTTAGGCAAGTTTATTCTGGGCATATTCATATAAATGTTATGGGGAAGCTGTATGCACATGGCTTATGTTTCAAAGTAGGTATTTCTGCAGTTAAATATTAATTTCTTTGAAAAGCTGTTATGCCCCTTATTACCCTCAAAGTATTTAAGGAAAAATTTGAACTACATCCTCTTTATTCCTTTCTGATACTGCATTTCTGCAGGTCTCTTACACCTCATCCCTTCAAGAAAAATACTAAGTAATTTGGGTTTCAGATACAAATTTTCACTTAAGCTTATTTTTCTTTCCCTTTCCTTTCAAAAGCAAGTCCAAAGAGAAAGCTACATAGTAGTTAGTATTTTATGCTTTCTATATGCCTTGTCCTGTGAATCAAAAAGACTTTGTGCTTTGAGCCCCAAAGGAAGTTGTACTGTACAATATTAAATGGTGAAATCTGCACTTAAAATGGAACAATCCAGGAGTCTGTTCCTTTTGGAGCAACTTTTTTTTTTCTTTTTTTCTTATACATCTTATGCTCTGGCAGGGGGGGTGGACTAGATGCTCTTCTAGGTCCCTTCCAACCCCTAACATTCTTTAACATTCTGTGATTTTTTTCAAGTACACAAAATTGCAGTATATAGATTTATTAAGTTCTGCTAATGCTCTCAGCAGTTACTCAGAAAATTTCTAAGCTCAGTTTTGTGTGTGTTTTCTGTGGTTCTCATTGATTTTACTTAAAGTTTTGAATATTTTCATCGTTTGTTCATCTATTCTAATATTAGAAGGTCAAACTGACTGCTGAAGCAGTAATTTTCATCTGCTACTTGCAAATAATTCTTCCTCATAAAATAGACTTGGGGCTGATTCACAATGAATTTGCACCTCCTAAATTTCTAGGACTTGGAATTTGCACCTGCATCCCAATTTCAAAAATGACACCAATTTCCAGTATAGGCTGAAATCAGGATGTGGGGGGGGGAAAAATGCTTTGTTTAGACATTCTGTGATTGCGTATTTCAGTCCAAATTCTGTGTCTGGAGCTCATCCTAGATTAAAAGGTTTTGAACAGTTTACTTGTAAATATGAACAGGAAAATATCTCTCCAATCCTGTCTCAGCCACTTAGTCCAGTCATCTCCTAAATAAGTAATGCAAGGTTCTCTTAGAAATGTTAAAGATGGTTAGCTAATAATTCTAGCTGCACATCTCTGCACAACTTCCTGACATTGATTCCCAGCATTTTAAACACTCTGAGTTGACACTGGCTTGGTTTAGTTTTGTCCTGGTTTTCTTCTGTTTTACCTGTTGATGATTTGAGGCAGGGGAGATTACATGGTACAGCAGTGGTCAGAGAGTGAGTTAGTGTCAGAGCGAAGAATTACTCGAGCTACTTTTTCCCATCTCTTGCACCAAGCAAAGATGCAACAGTTTATCATAGCATCATAACTTATGGAAGTAAGTGATTGCTTTTGCTTTTTCTTTAATCCAAATTGTAATGTAAGTAGATGGCATATCATATTTGTTCTTTGTGTTGCTGTTCAGTTTTGTTGTGGTCTTTCAAGTGTTGTTTACATGAATCTTTGAAAAAGCAAAACATTATGGACTTCTAAAATATAAATATTAGGAAATAAATAGGATAGCTGAAAAATCAATAGTAAAATGCAGGTGGTTTTTACTGCTAATTTCATTAAGTCTGTATCATGTAAAAATGCATTTAAACACCCAGGTAGAGCTGCTTGCCTGTATTGAAATGTAACTCTCACATACCATTTGAAAACAAGCTGACATGTAACTTGCTATAAAAGATGAAATATTCTGAGATATCCAATATATCTGTGAATAAATGAGATGTGCAGAAGTAAAAAGGGGAAAAAAACAACTTCAAGTTGTCTAAAGAATTACATGAAGATAATAGAGAGGTTTTGGTTTTTTTCCTTATTGATTATTCCCAGAATTTAAGGTTTCACAGTTAGATTGACAACTGAGTTATTTGCCCATACCTAGTGACTGACAACAGATAATGGAAAGGCTTTTACCATGATATAACAGCAGAGAATAATTTCTAATTTACTACTATAGTTCTCATCAAAAGTACCCCAGCAAAAACAGTAGATTTATCACTTCAATTACTGGAATTTCACATTTAGTTTAAAGAGACATGTTTCTGTAATGTGACAGGCTTTACAGATTCTGAACTTCTTCAGACATTTCAGCTATCAGAGTAATCAGAAAAAGATATAAATGAAAGCAATTGTTTTAGTTTTATAACTTTCAGTGCTGTCTACTGGCAAGAAACAAAACAGGCCATAAACTGATGGTCTTTGCCAAGTCTATAAAAGGAAAAAAAAATACATTCCTTATCACAATCTTTTTACTTTTTTTTTTTTTAAACTGACTGTCTGATACTGGATGGAAATAACATAAAAATAGTATTCCATTGATATCTATGAATTAACTTTTATATGTATATTTTTTAATTATCTGCCTAGTGATAGTAAAATGGTATTTACCTCAAAATATAGAACATACTTTTAATACTTTTATTCATATTGCTTCTGTCGAGTTTGCATGCCTCAAGCTATGAGAACCTTAAGACTAAAATCAGGCTAACATTAAAAAAAAACAAGCAGTCAACAAACATAAGCTTTTCCACCCTAAAAAAAATCCACATGGGTAATTTCAAGGCTGAGTTTAAATATTCAAACAGGTTGTATTTTCTTCTTTGGGGGAAGATGGCGTGTTCCATGCTTCTTATTGAGGGGAATCGTGTGCAAAGGCAGCCTTTGCATATTAGCTAATCAGGTACTTGGGTTGCTCCCCAGAGTGGGTCCCACATTGGAGCACTGAGGACCAAAATGTTGGGATGTGTGTTTTGTGGCACTGTTAGTCAGCTTAAATGCAGTAAAACCTCCTTTTGGAGTTCTGTGCTATATTTCCCATCTTACAGCACGATAAATCAGGGCACCACAGGAGATCTGGTCTATCGCTACGTTCACTTCAGGAGATTTGGATCTCTCTCTAGATAAATAGCCCTTATACTCACATTATGCTCATGCACACAGACAATCCCAGTTCTCCCAGAAATTTTCCTTTTGCAGACAGTCCTTGGCAATCCCTCACATTTCTCATTAAATAAAAGACATTGAAGGAATCTTTTACAAAGGATCCCTACCAGAGAAAGCCTGCACATTTTCATGTAGGATTCCTAGTTCTTTGGCAAACAAAGTCATTAGTCTTAAATATGGCCTTACATAGAGGTGTTCCTATCTCCTCTCAGCCCAGGGAGAAGGAGTTTAGGTCTGGGAATCAAACACATGTGCCAGTCTCAAGTGATCGCTATGGAAGACTTTCACAGGCATGCTCAGTTGTGTTACCCATACACAGGTGCTAGCACAGCAAAGCACCATAACAAAACCTCACCAACTAGCAAAAGCAGTAGGGATTTTACTGCAGCAGGTCCAGAATTGATAAATAAGTTGACACAGTTATGCTATTTGGTATAAATAAAATGCCATAGCACATGGTGCCTCTGATGGTCTGATGCGTGCCAGGCTGCAGCATGGATCACAGAGTGTACTTTTCCTTGAAAAAGAGGATTTTATCTATTATGTTATTTGGGAAAAACTGGCCTGATTGGGGAGTACTGGAGTAGTTAAGCCAGCTCTACAATTATAAATTTCCTGTTACAGTTGGATTTTCAAGAAACACTGTGATTTAGATCACAGAAAGGAAGTATCTAAAAGCTATATAAGGTGTCAAACATGCATAAGTGATTGAGCCCATCTGTTTATGAGGTACAATACTTGAGTGATAATGTTTATGAGGAGTTCTACTAGGGTGAATAACATAGCTGCAGGTTAAAGGACTGCCTGGATTACTTTTATATCCATTGATTTAAAGTGGGTCCTAACAAATTGGTCACATATTCCAGTATTTTTTATTTTTGTTTATTTACTCTTACAGACGCCAGGGAGGAGGTTTTCATTAGTTCTGTGCCAGTGAGAGTCTAACCTCTCAACCTTAAGAAAGCAGAGTAAGGGTCTGTAAAATCCCATGATGGCATCCCCAGATGAACCTGCAGCTCTTCATTGATTTATGTAGATTCTTCCCCTCAATATTTAAGGTAGCAGTATTTTTGGAAATTATTAGCATTTTATTTATAATATTTATAAAGTGGTGATTCAGACAGTTAGCAGGCAAAGTGCTAAACCTAAGTTAAATTTAAGATAAGTGTTTTCTTAACAGATTTTTTTCAAATAATTTCATCTCACAGTCATGTAGAACGGCAGATGTTTGAAATTCTTGGTGTAAAACTGATTGAAATATTTTAAGAAAACTGAAATAATGTCAGTGGCAAAATTTATTTTACCAAGTGCAGATGTAAGACATCAAGTTCTCAGACTGATGGCAGAATTAACAAAAAACACCATCTGGTTCAATAATTATCTGAAAATACCCATATTCTTGGATTTGTTTTAATACCACTTAGTTCCCAGCTTTATTTTATCTGTGTTTGCACACCAGTGAAGCTAGATTGTGCAAAATGAAGACTACTTCCATGTGATAATTTTTAAAAAACAACGTGTTTTTGCATGAATAATGAATCTTTGAATTGTTACTAAACAAGCAAATTATTTGCGTATGTGTCACATCGGTTATCAAGTTTGCACATGTGACAGCTTCAACAGCCGTCACATAAAATGCATAGAGCTTGTAACCATATGTTTTTGCTTGACAAAAAGCTAAAACTCAAGATCAATTTTCAATATGGAATGCACAAATTAACACTTTAAAATGCACCACAATATGTACAGCTTGGCAAAATTTGCAGAAATAGCACGTTTCTAGATATTAACTGATATCTTTGGATTCGACCTTAAGGTATTCAATCATTTTGATTAAAAGACTGATTTCTCATAAAACCACAGTCTGTTGGAGGCGCAAAGCCAATGACATTTGAGCATTCATATATTTTCATAAACTTTGAACAATGTCAGTGAGACACCTCTTCAATCTTGGCCACACAACAGCAGGGTATTCAATCTTTCTTTAGCTTGAGACAGAAAATTTGAATATCAGCATAGGGTTATTAATGTGACAGTTCACATGGTGTGCACCATGTTGATTCTTAAAAAGCAGATCTGTAGAATGTACAGAGCACTCTTCTTAGAGCACTCTTGCTGTTAAAAATCCAACAGAAAGACTTAAAATGCATTTTTACGGCTTGATCATTGCACTTTTTAGTAGTAAAACATGAAGAAAATTGACTACAGTTTTACACCTTGAAAGTTACTGATATTATTTCTGTGATTATATCATCTGCTGTGTTTAATATTAAAGATGTACAACAGATCTTATAGTGTATTATTTAATTCTTTTTGTTTGTAGAAAATAGCATTAGCAAGTGACTAAACAGCCATGCAGTTAAATATTTAGTTACTCCACCAACCCCTTTTTCTTGGCTGACTTAATGTCTGTCAGAATTTATAGCATTCCAAATAAATAAATAGACACCCCCCATGCTTATTGCTTGAAATGCAGATTTTTTGAGTAATGTAATGTTGTTCAATGTAAGCATGTCATTTTACATTACATCATGTTGTAGGTCAGATGCAATGTAACTTTTTATGATGCATTGTAAATGACAAAACATGCTGCAATATGTGATATATATTGGTACATGCCCCTGATAACATTGCTTTTTCTTTAGAATGTTGTTGCCTGAGCAGCTTGGGAGAAACCAGATGGGCTGTGAGGGGAAGATGAGCAATTCTGTCTTGCCCAAACTGCAAATGTGACAACACACTGTTAAGACAGGAGACAGTGAGGTGCATGTGTTAATATAATACAAGGCACCCACAGATGTCCCAAAGTTTTCAGTTAAAAAGCCCTGCTAAACAAACAAAACACAGGATCTCATCTTATTTCAGTGGTAGTGGGAAGAACTGCTATTGCTCTTGAACAAGATGGAGTAGGAGTCTGTTTGGTTTTGGATCCACGGGTACCTGCTAATACATACTGACTACTGTCCAGGAGGGAGCAAGGAATGTATCTTTCAATTCAGCACTCCAGTTCCCTCAGCAATTTCAGATTTACTATAATAATTTCATATTTCTGTAGCATCTCCCTTCTCAAAGGTTGTTGAAACCTGTTACAGTCTTCCAGCACATCAAAAGAGTTCACTCCCCACTGAAAACCAGCTGGAGCTGAGGTGAAATTTGTAGGGTTTTCAACAGAGAGAAATGACATTGCATAAGTAATGCCATTTTCAGTTTAAACTGTAGGGGAAACCGTGAGAAGCTTAAAGTAACTAAAACAAAATGGAATTTTACCAGGATATCCTTATTTTTGGAAAAATGTGCCACAGGAATCTAGCAAAAGCGTCTCATCTGAAAAATTGCACAACATCTCCCACCAGCATGGTGCCCCAGAGTGATAACAGCAAACGTAGTAAAACATCATTCTTTGTGGTTTCAAATGTCCTCATTTGGGGAATAAAAGGCCTTTATTCCATAGTATTGTGCCCCTGTGTGTGAGGTGTTCAGCATTATGCTTTCGCTACTATTAGTTTACTCTCTGCTTTTAGACTGTGAGCCCTTCCAGTGGGTTGCTTCCTTCATCTCCCATGTTTATACAGGGTTCAGAACAATGTCCCTGAGAATATTTACAGTATATATACTGTAAATAAGATGGTACTAATACTGCTTACCACTACGCGGGGGTAGCGTCTCATTGCTGACTCGGAGGCAAAAGCAGCGTTAAGAGGCTCACCCCTCACTCCCCCGTGCACTTGAACCTACTTTGAATGAAGAATTCTCCTACCCCATCTCCACCTCAGTCTCCAAGATTAATGAGGTTGCAGGCATAATGTTAGACCCGCAGGGCAATTTGTGAGGCTAGTTTAAATGCTATTACCCATCCATGCATTTGGATACGTGTGCATTTCTCAATCGATTACATACTGGTTTATGGTGAGGTTGGATGGACTGAATTTTTCACAAATGGCAGAGTTGCTCATAGTTACCTAAATACAAGGCAGTAAACTACATCCAAAAGCCTGTAATAAAAAAAGCAACACACCGTCTTCTTCTTTGGAGGAGTGTGGATATGTAACATTTTTGCACAGAAAAAAAACCAGATTTTGCTTCTAATTTGTTTTTATTCTCACTTATAATTTCGGAACACTTTACCTCTGTACCTTCTCTGGCCTATATAGTTGAACAAGATGTTCACAGAAGGCTTTGTGAGAATTGTGTTTCAATTCTGTTCTCTTCAACAGCGGAAAAGCAAAGCCATGGCCAAAAAAAAAAAAAAAAGAAAAAAAAGAGAAAAGCAATAGATAATTATTTGGCGTAACTGTTAAAAATGCCTTAACTTGAAGAAGGAAGACTGCTATTTTATGTTTTTGAGGTCTTTATTGAAGCCTTCTAGCAGTAAAGGGTTTTCTTTCTTTTTACCAATACTTCTAAGGAGAATGTCGCTGAATAATGAAAGAATCTGCAGGACAAAATCTTCCCTATTTTCACACAGATACCATGTCACTGCTTCTCTTCTACTTGTGCAGTTGTGATGAAAGCTGTATGAATGGCTGAGCTGTTTCGAAAGGCCGTATTTTCATTCTGAGTAAAGAATAACTGTGGGAAGAATATAAGAGCTTCTTGATGATGCTTCTTTTTCCACTAACTTTTCTTCTTCCTTATTCAGCTGAAGTAGAAATTGGGTGGGAATTGATAATCCTTTAGGAATGTAGCTTTTGACACTTATCTGGTGGATGATAATTAATGCATTCCAAGAGGATTATCATAGTGGACTGTAGTTATAAAAGAGTGACATTCCATTTACGTGGAGTGAAACTTTAATATATGTCTGTCTCTACTACATATTTTTAGGAGAAATCTTCCACCTTTCAGCTCCAGTCAGCATAGCTCCACCCAGTCCAGCTGTAATGAGAATGACTGTAGGCACAAGCAGTTTCAACCAGTATGTTACCTTAAAAGCACAGAAACCTGAAATATTATTATTAATACAGAATGTATTTAATTGTTTCTGAGGTATTCAGGATGAAACATTTTATATTTCTTGGCTTCAAGAGGATAATGTTGGCAAAGAATTTGAAACAGAGGCTGAAGGTTGGGGAACAGTGGGATTAAGACAGATATTGCAGTTTTGTAAACAGCATTTTAAATTATGAACTCCACTGTAGTGTTGAAATAGTATGAAAGTTAATGGACAAGCTACTCAAGACTCTGCCATCTTTAAAATTACTGCAATAATGTTATAATTATAATGCTTTGGGGCAAGGTTAGCTGATCTACTCTACTGTCTATTGAGAGGAACTGTGAGGAGAAAAGCAGCCCCTTTCCCTGAAATCAGGGGGCTTTGGGAATGAGCTGTGCATCCCACCATCCTATGAGACAGGAGTTTGTCCCTCCATGTGCATATAGGGAACATTTCTGACTCAGTTGAAAGGGCCTCCATATGTTTTTTGGGGATGTAGAATTTGCTGTAGTAATAGGACATGCATGGGGTTTGCATCTACTTAAAATAAAGACTGCTGAGGAGGATGATAGCTGTAAATTATTGCCTTTAGGTTTCAGGTGTTACAGAACACAGTGTGACAGCATCAAAAAGGCTGTAACCAACAATACTGTACATTGCTCTACCATCAAGGTAATTTTTATAACCTTAGAGCAACAGCCCACTATAATTCAACTGCATAAAGTGTCAATATACATTTGAGTGTATCTTTGCATCTGTTCTCCACTCTCTGAGTTACGTTGCTAGCCACCAGCCATTTGTCAGGATGGGCTCTCTTTTCTGTCTCACTGTACTGACCTCTGCATTGTGTTGCAGATGCTGTATGGATGCTAACAGGGTCACTCTACTAATCCATAGGAGCTTCCCTCTCTCTCCAGCAAGAAAAACTCCTTTCTGATACTGCATAAATATATTTGTTTGGTTCAGTATTTGGGTTTATTGCCTGTTTATGTGGTTAACTACCTTTTTGTATGAACTAATGCCAATCTGCACAAAACATACTGAAAAATAAATCGAAGCTGTCAGGCAATTCTCAAATCCACAACAATAGTTTCAGAATCGAAGTATTCTGTAAAGTACCCAAGTAGAGGTCAAACTCCTCCAATACATTCTGATACACAGTAAAGATTACATAAATGTTAAATAAGAAGAATACCATCTCAAAAAATACATTGCATTTATGTAGAAAACAAATTTGTGTCATTGAGTTGTAAATGTAGGAAATGGAAACAATTTATGGGATCCCTTAGTCGAACCTACATGAGGTACAAAATTACTGAATAAAATCAGTTTTGGAATGCTCTGTCCAGTCTTTTCTGTAAAAAGCAAAGATCCATTTAAATTGAAATTTTAAATAGGTTCAAAAAGAAAGAAAACCTCAACATTTGTAAGAATGTAAACTCAACATTTATAAGAATCAAAAATGCCTTTTTAACATCCTGATGAAGTACATCGTAACAGAGTGATGTTGATGCAGCAAAGGTGTATTTCATCATTAAAAGCTAATATTTTTACCCCAATAAGTATTTCTTTTAAATGTGCCATTTCATAGAACAGTGTGACCCTGCTTATATTTTGCATCTCACAAGTGAAGATATTTTTGTGGTATTACAGGATGTGTTCTATCTCAGATGACATATGTTGCAGTGCTTCCTTAACAAACTGCTATGAATTTACACTAGTTGACTATATAATGGAAGCAGCCCTAGCAGTTTAGACAGGACCTAATTGAAAATTCTTGGCCCTCCAGGGGAAATGGACTAAAATAAGGTAGATTTAGACTAGATATATGGAAGAAGGTTTTTATTATGAGGGTGGAAATACAGTGGAACAGGTTGTCCAGAGATGTGGTAGGTGCCCCATCCCTGGAAACAGCTCAGGTTGGATGGGTCTCTGAGCAATCTGGTCTGGTTGCAGATATCCCTGCTCACAGCACAAGGATTAGACATGATGGCCTTTAAAGGTCCCTTCAACCCAAAACTTTCTGTAATTGTATGAAATATTTTTACTGATTTCAGCTGTATTCGTATCAGACCTATAGAACTTACATTAAGAGCAGTCCCAAAGCCATCTTCAAGACCAGACTTGCACAATGCAGGGTTTGGAACCACACCTTTAGGTTCCCATGTGCTGCAGCATATCTGGTGAATTAGCACATTGCCAGGGTGCTTTGCTAGGCCATCCACACCATGGGGGGGGTGGATTTGTGGCAATTACATGAGAAGCAGAGCAGAAATAAATACCACGAGCACAACAAATAGGGGAGATCTTTTCAAACCAGGAAGAATCCTAGAAAAAGTCAGTTCTTTTTACTTTGTCCTGATTTTGTACATAACTATGGAGTTACCTTCTTTGCACTCCTAAGAAAATCTCCGTTTTATCTGCCCTCATTGGAAGGCACCATGTCAACTTCTTGGCCCCTCACTTCTAAGAGAGCACGACTGCAGTCTGCTGGCTTTTTGAAATCAGGGAACTAGTCCTAGACAACTCTGCAGGTTTAGGTACCATCAAATAATACCTAAATATTTCTAAATATTTCAGGTGAAAACTCCGTCTCTTTGTCACTATAATGCCCATAATTCTTTCCTCTTCAAAACAAAGTAAATAAAAGGCATTCATACATATGCTACATCTGGCTTGATCTCTTCTTTGCTTTCAATTTTTGGGTTCAAATAGTCATAATGATCAATCATGTAATGGCTCTGAGACATTTATTTCTCTTCTCAAAAAGGGAGTAAGTAAATTTATTCTTTCATGAAAGGACATCAGTTTTAAAGTGTATAGGGAAAATGTATCAAAATATTAATTAGACTTTCCTTTTGTTTTGCTAGTTTGCATTAAACAGATGGAATTCTGATCTTTAACAGCATCATGACTCATGAAACTGCTTGTGTACTAAAATGCCATTATTAACACAACAGTAGTTTTCAGCAGTTGGTAATTATTGGCATAATTAAACATTTATCAAGAAACAAGTATTTATCATTCATTAAACTTTCATTAAAAATCCATCTTAGCACAAGCTAGATTAGCCAGTGATTTTCAAGAGATAACTTCTTAACTTCTGGCAGGAATGTAGAGCATTTTGGTAGGAAAGAAAGTCCTGTATAACAAAACCTTTCAGGTTTTGTAAGCAGTTATAACACTTTGGATTTAGGAGTGTTATTTTTAAGCATTCTGTAAGACTCAGACAAGAAAGTACTTGGCTATTACCTGTAGGGTTTACCAACTTTGGCACTTTTAACAGTGTGTTTGGGCAAACAAGATGCCCTTGGCTGTGGAAAGACAGTGCTTGACTTAAATTCCCTCAAAGCTTGATATGTTTACATGCATCAGTACAGTCAAATTTAATTTTGTGAATGGACCATCTCATAAAATCTGCCTCGTGGTGTTGCAAAAAGATGGAATCTCAAACTAGATGTTTGTAATTAGGAGATCTTGGAGAATGGTCTGTATTTTCTGAAGTGTAATACTTCTTGTCACTAAACAGAAAAATCTGCATGTTTCGTTTAAAATAAAGCAACCCATCACATTTTTGAATGGTTTTGGATTTATTTTGTAAAGTGGAGTATCAGACATTATCCCCGGTCTGTTCAGATTTGATTGATTAATTTAGATGGTGGGTTCATTATTTTTTGCCATGTTTAGGTATGAATAAAGGTAAATTAATTTCTGTGAATTTCAACATGCAGAAAGAATACAGTTTGTTAATGACCTGTAGTTCTCTTTCCTTCCAAAATTTTTATTTAAATGGTTTTAAGTCTTTGCTCCTTGGTTGTTACTTTCTTGAGTTCTTATCTGCCATTCCCTTTAACCCTTATTATCACAGAAGAGCTGGTTTGCTTAATTTTGTAGCTTCTGATTGGCTATTTTAACTCCCTGTTCTTTGTTTCTTCTCTTGCTTATAGGTATGATAGGCTATATTACTTAACCCCTCCTATGCAGTCACTGTTTTTCAAGAGGTAGCCAATTATGCAAGGTTAGCGTAAGTTTAAAAAGCTCTAATGCGATTGTCTAGATTGTGGTGAAGAAATAACAATATTCAGTGAGCAAGAGTGTCTCAGAAAGCTCCTTCACGTACATACAAGTGCTTCACATCTTAGCCCATATTCAGCAACTTTGTGTTTTCTCTTGGGCAAAAAATTTACTGTATCAGTGCTTTTATGTCACAAGAATGAATTGAATTCGTACCCTTTAGTGCAAACAACAATAGACAGAGTGGTAACCTAGTGGAAAACAAATAGACGCCCCGTCCCTTTTGGGGATTCAGAGAGGTTCAGAAAGATGGAGCTGACGGTAGAGAGGTGGCAGATAAAAACAGGCTGAAGCAGGAAAGAATCCTGCGGTCATTTATTACCATGCCATCTTCATAGTGTTTGCTGAACCAAGGTGCAGAGTAATGATTCAGACAAATGATGTTAATAATAATAGCTGGCCCTTTGGCAAAAATGGAATACCTAGTATTGCAGCATGAGGCCTAATCAGATTCTCCAAAACTTGCTTCAGACCGATAAAATTTTTGTTGTCAAGTTTTCTGTCGACTGATTCTTCTTAGGTACTGTATTTTTAAAAGAAGCAAACTGATAAGCATTTTTTTCCAGCAAGGGAAAAGAAACAAGATTTAAAATATTATGATATTTAATATATAGTTCAAATACTTTGTTATTTTTAGTTTATTTTCAGTGGAATTTGAACTGTTTAAATCAGTAGTATCTGAAAGATACTTCTACTAATCACAGATTCGTTCAGAACATTTAGAAACTTCCTGAAGTTCATTACGTATTTATTTATTTTGCCTAACATAAGCAAACAAGAATTCACCTTATTCCTTGTAAGTGAATAACACCAAGTGTGCTTTACAGTATCTTTTGTTGCACACAGAGCATCAGTGGTATAAGTGACCTCTATGTAAAGCCTAGCTATGGATTTTAAACAACGGGTATTTGTTAGTATTGCCAATCTGATTGTTTGTTTTGATCTGTTTATAAATATAGACATATGTTTATAAAACAACATTTTCAGCCAAAAATCTTACTAGCCATTTTGTACTGTTCAGATATGACACAGTTTTGTTGTTCATTTTAACAATACTTTCAGTTTTTAGGCATATAGGTTGCAATTATTTTTATTAGCTGCTGTTCTGTTAACATAACCAACATCTGTTTTAATCTAAACATCATCAGACTTATTAATTAGGTACATTTTGGCATCAATTTATCACACATGCTTTGACACTTTTGATACTTGAAGCATAAGCTATTATGTGTAATGAAAAAAAAATAAGTATGATTTGGAGTCGGTGTTATACATCATCTGTAGGGGACAATTATGTTGGCATGTGGGAGGTTAATGTACACACTCTAGATTCCTTTGCTTGATTTGCTGTTTTCTTCTTCATAACTCTAGGTAAACAGTTTGTGCTGCCAGTTAATGCACAGGTTAAGTGTAGTTGCAGGCTATTATACATCATTAGAGTAAGTAATATTCAGCTGTGGAAGAAAGATGGAAGCTTTTCACTTGTAGCCACTTGGACATTTCATTTTTCATCTAGTATGCCACTGCAAAAATTAGTTGTGGCAGGCCTGATGTAATTTATAGCCTGGTACCCTGAAATTAAGCAATGAATCACACCATTTTGGCTGATTAGAGTTAATGCATTTTTCCCAGTGACATATTTTGTAAAACAATGCAGTTTATTCTAAACTTTGCCTTATCAGACCTAGTAATTTCTCACGTCAACCTGTGCAATGGGTTGTACCGTGCACAGTGCACTCTATCAACAGATTTCTGTAGTTATCTTCCAGTTTAAAGGGGCAGCCTTCCCTTCTTTTCCTGATTCTCTCATTAGAGAACATCAACTTTCCTCTCCCTCCATCCACCACTCTCCATTCTCAAAGCAGACAATTCAAAAGCAAAACAGAGGGTAACTCAATCCAATGCAGCTTGATTGAAAGCGCAGGGTGTAATGATCAAGTGAGTAGAGACCATTGGATTGAGCCTCGGGCCTTCACACTCTGGCTCTGGTCAATAACAAATTTATTACTAATCAAATCCAATAAATACAAAGCAGCATACATTCATTTATATTTGGCACATAGCTGGTCACAGAATAATAATAAAACAGGTGAGTCAGAGATTGCCTTTCCAAAGAAAGTGCTGTAGCCGATGCATGCTGCACTTAAAGCTCCTGTACATTACAAGCAGACAGTCAGTTCCCAGGAAACTCTTGTGTATGTCTGATTACCAGTGGGCTTTGCGTCCCACTTGCCTGTGGAATATATTAATGGTGCCAGCTCTTGAGTTTGGAGAATTCTGTTTGCTGAGATACTTTGTGATAGGGAGAGGTATCACTGCAGAATGGGATCTATAGGTATTAGTGTCAAGAAGAATAATGTCTTCCTTGCCCTTTCTCCTGGGTTATTGCATGGGTTATACAAAGACTGGGATGAGTTAATAGAAAACAAAGGAACTAAAGGTGTGTGGTGAAGGGGAGTGGAATCAACCACATAACTGAGACGTGAGTTTTGCTGTTGCCAAAAATAATGTGTGACTGTTCTTTCCCCCCAAAGCACTACCATGCGTAAGAGCACATGACATAATCATTGTGGGCATCTTACACCATGTAAAACCGACACAAACAGTGCATAGCTAATGTAAAGCTGACAGTCGGTATCCAGCATTTCTCTGTATTCGGAATATTCTTTTTTTTTTCTGTGTGTGTGCATGAAATTTAGCTAAAACTTCTCAATGCTGCAGTTTGTTATGCGGACACATTATGAATTACGAAGTGTATGCCAAAGGTACGAACTGAATAAAATGATTGGAAGTCTTTAAGAATATGAAAAATGCAGCTTATGTATCTTTAAAGAGAGATAGTACAAAAAATTCCTTCTTTCTTAGCTGCTGGAGTCCCTATATTTTTGAATGGTTCATGGAAAAACCCAGCAACGGTCTGCAACATGTAGATGAAAAAGGCAGCACACCTGCAAGGCTCCAGCCTACCTTGTTCACACCCAAGATAGGAGAAAATGATTTATTATCTGTCCCTTGAATTTCTCTGAGCATTCTGTCTAAACTTTAAAAGCAGATTACATTTGCGATTAAACCTTAACAAATGTTGTTTTAACTAGACTGCAATATATGTTATTGACAACAAGCTTTTTTTCCCCCCCTGAAAATAACATTGGTGCTTAGGCATGCAATTTACAAAAATGACAAGGAAGGGTGGTACTTTTCCCAAGGTGAATGTGAGTTGACTGATTAGCTGGTATTTTAACTTAGATTCTTGCAAATTACAGGCATAAGAAACCCTGCAATTTATACGTACTTTAGAAGTGAAAGCTTTAATCCCATGATTCATGAAAGTAAAGTGGTAATAATTTAAGTACCATATTTTATTTATCCCTCAGAGTTGTCAGCCGATACCAGAAGTATTCTCACTATTTTTGGGTTGCTGCCTTTGGCCACCTAATTGCTTCTTAGGAAGTAAGAGGGAAATTGCTTATATAACTACATGGATTGTCTTTGGCAACGTCAAGCCAAGGCATCAATCAGTCCATCTGGGTAAAATCACAAGCTGACTCCGATATTGCTAAATATTTATACTGTCAAATACACACAGACATCCAGATGAAAAGAGGCATTCATTAGGAATGCTCCAGCTTGTCAGTTTAAAGATGTAGATTAGAGCAAAACCTCCCACTATGGTACTGAGTGCTCAGGAAAAGTCTATATTTAGCCATTCTGAGCAATAAATATCATCATATTGCCTCATTTAGGTAAATAGAGAATGAATATTGTCAAGATGATCTAGAGATAATGTAAACAGATCCCTGTTCGGAGTCTGTGTTACTAGGGTAAATTCCAGGACATTGGTGTGCTGCTGATGCTTTTTGGTTTAACCCTTTTCCTTAATCGCATTCCCCTCCCCTTTACACTAACAGTCAGATTTGTTCCTTGCAGATGAGAAAGGGGGGGTGGGGGCAGGTAAAGTGAGGTTTCTTTTTAAACAAAATGGGATTTTGAGTTCTGAGTTATTAGATTAATTAGTAGTTTTGCTCTAATATTTTCTTGGCCCTGCTAAAGGCAGCTGCTGCTGCTGCTGGAAAATACAGATATCTGTAGCAACGCTGAAGCTCATTCCAGAGTTTAACACGGGAACTGACAAAGCCCATCAGTCAGAAGAACATCACAGCTCTGAGGTTAAGACATGATTTCAAGAGTACACCCAGTTAAGACTCATAGTGGAATTTTTTCTACAGCACATTTTTTTTTTCTGTGATAAGATGAGGCTTACTGTAAGAATAAATAACGAAAGACCAGTACTCTGATGAGAATTAAGTTACTGTCCTGCTTCAAAGTTGGCGGCTTGTTCTGACAAATTAAAATTTGTTCACTATACTATATAAACAAAAAAAGATAGCAGGATTGTTTTACCTTTTGGGGAAGGCCTGTGCCTCCCTCTGTAGAATTGGCACCTTGGAAGTTACATACAAGGAGAGTGGTGACTGACACCAAAGTTTTAGTTAATTACACTAGATTATTTTTTAGATTAATAATTAACATCTCTCTTTATAACTAAATATCTGTAATTAATCAGCAAATCATAATGTGGAGACTAATTAACTTCAAACTCAAATCTTAACAGAAAATCCATATTACTATCCAGCATCATTAATTACTCTAGTAATCAAAATTATCCCTCATGGGATTTGACATGAAGCTTTGTAGGTTTATAAACCAAGCTATTATCACCAAAAGAAAAACATTTTGAAAGCAGCTTCAAATAACATTCTAGATAACTAAAGTATTAGACTGGAAATTTAAGTTTTCATTTTGTCTGTATTACAATATCAATAATACATTCGCTGAAGCTGGGTAAGTAACTAAGAGAGCATGGTTCCCTTCTCACCATGTGTATGCAGGTTTTGGTTGGTTTATTTTTTATTTTTTTGGAGTTACAGTGGTGATTCCTATAAGAAGATTAATTTGTCACTGTCTTTTAAAATGTGCCATGCTTTCTGGTAGCTTTAGCTCTGGTGCTATCAATACTATTTAGCTGTTTAAGAAACCAATTAACAACCATTTATGTCCTGGCATTATTCACAAAAAGTACAAAACCAAAAAGTGTTGAGCTTTGAGATGTAGCGAAATCTTTAGCTGTTGGTTATTTGGTGCTCAATGAAAAAAAAACGACAAAGTAGGGCTGTTATGCCAAAAAACCTCACCCCAAACAAATCTTATTTTAATTAGCATGGACATCATAACTAGAAAGATTTTGAATGTGTTCATTTTAATTTTTAATAAACAGGAAAATGAATAGTACCATTTTAGCACACTGAAATCCCTTAGCTGTTTTTCATTTAGAAAGTTAGGAGTTAAAATTGTGTCTAAAATCCACATTTCAATTATTTTATCACCTAATCTTCCAAGTGCACACATCCAATACTGTTCTTTTGTGTGGCAGCTGTAAAAATCGTAAGCAATTTTTACTGTCAAGAAAACTCTGAATAAATAGAGGCTGTTAACTTAGGCAGATATCTGAGGTTATTTGGTGGCAATCAAGAACTCACAGCACTTCAACTAATGGGTTATGATCAGAAACTGTTCCTAATAGCCAGCTAGACGGATCTGAATATGAAGATTTCTATAATTTTGTTGTCAGCTTGTGATGTACTCTAGTGCTAATTATTTGGAACAATTATGTTTTCCTAATAACAAAAGAAGAAGCAGTGAATTAAGCAGGCTTACCTTCAGATCTTTAGATAACAGTTTAAATGCACTTGCCATTAAGAAATAACATTTCTTTTTCCTGTATGGAACCCTAATTATTGAAGATGCTTGTCTTTTTAAAATCTGCTTCTTCTACTTCTTTTAAGCATGTTAAATGTGTCAGTTTACACTGATGACTTCAGTAACTAGTATTTTCTCAGTCTTAGGTTTATGTCTGTACCTCCCATAGACTGCTTACTTCATTTGGTTATTCAAAAACCATAATTAGTGCAGTAATTAACATGTGGATCCTTCAAAGGAAGACTGTGAGAATCATGGGATGTCTCTCATCATTCTTACTGATGTATAGATGATAAAAAGACTTAGGTTGAGGTGACAACAGGATTTGTATTACTGCACATTATCTGAGCTGCAGGGAAATTCAGACAGGACCATGGTCCACGGAGTCTTCCCTTTTGAAAAAAGTAATTATCCACACTGTTTCTATAATGTAACTAGGTGTTATCCTGCATTTGCAGCTGTCAAATCATTTGTTTTAAAACCATTATTTTATACCTTCAAATACTTGAAAGTTTGGGGTTTTGCACATTATCTTTTAACCAATTACAGAAGTGGGGTGCAGCAAGAAAACCAGCAATAATGGTATTTTATGTAAGCCTAGCAGATTCCTTCTAGACAGTTGATTTCAGAGATGTTTACGGTAATGTTAAGTTGATACAGTTATAAGATTGCATCCATAAAGAAAAGACCCAATTTAGTTTTATTTATTTTCCCCAGAGAAAATATATTTGTTAGTTTGTTTAAAATTTCAGACAAGCTGAATCTGTTGCATGTTTAAGCCATAGTAAATCAGTTGTTGGTATGTGAGTCCCTATACGGTTCACAGAAATGTATTGCAGCGTTACTCTGTGATGCTTATAGCTGATGTTTTCAGCTTCAATATGCAATGTTTTAAATTGGAGCATTAAGGAAATTCACATTCTTTCATTCAGCCTTTATCTTTCTGTAAGTAGTGATCCTCTTTTTCACATTCACTGACATATGCCAGAAAAATTCAGTATTTTACCCTACAGGCAGCCCATGGGACTGGGATGAAATGGCCTCTATACATAGGGTATGACTTTATTTGCTAAAGAGGTTATTTGAAAAAGCCCTTAGGGTACTGCTGCCCTTTTGTCCCTCAAACTAGTAGGGGAAAAATGTAAAAGGAACTATACAGTAATCCCTTGTAGACAGGTGACCTTAAGCTAATTCTATACTGTAAGGTTTGTTTCCATTTAAACTCAAAACAGACAAAGGAGAAAAGCAAATTGCAGGTTTTAATCTGTTGAAGAAATGTTGCAATATTTTTTCGGGAAATGACTATCAAATCAAACGAGTTTTACTGCAAATTTGTAAAATTTATTCGTGTTCTATATCATTTAATTTAATGCTCCATAGACAACATGTCCTATATTCTAGCAAAAATAGCATCTGAGGACTGATGGAAAAAAACATACCCCTGTTTATTTCAGGTAACCTCTTCAGGGTTTTACTTTCTTTACAAGTGTTTAAATCCTGCAAGTACAGCTAAGCATAATTAAGCAAAAGTATATAGACCTCCTGATTCCAGTAACAGGATTAACATATTAAAAATTAGTCAACATCAGGACTCACTAGAAAAAACAGCAATCACTTTGTTGTTTGAAGTTCTTTTTTTATCCTTCTTAGAGTTGACTGTTGATTGAAGTTAACAGACCTACAGTCAAACCAGATCAGAGTTATCACAGGGTCATGATCCCAATGCAAGTGCACCATTTTGCACTGGTGTGTTTAATATTTAAACTTGTGTTCATGCTCAGAAGTTTTCCATGAAAGCCACCATGTTATTCTTTATGTGCTGCAGTCAGGTATTATTAGATATGCGCCATCCTGCTTAGATACTGGTTTTTAATAGGAAATCTTCAAAATACCATTATAAATTATGAACAGCAGCTCTGAACCCACTTCAGGAATAGCCTCCAATAAGTCACAGGTGTGACATCACTGAGCACTGGAATCGATGGGTGTTATGCCACTCCCCTGACTTATGAAGTTTTAATTACTTTTGAGTTTAAGCCATTCTGGCAGAATTTTGAAGGAACTCTGTTATCGTCCTATTCTGAATGAAGATGTTCTAGCGACATTTGGAGAAAGAGACACTCTGGTGGCTGAAGCAAAATGTTTCAGCCGTTCTTCACGCCTGGTAGTCTAGAGGGAGGTTAGAGGAAACAGCACCTATCGACTGCTGCAGGCACTGAGTTACTGTGTTCCCTTCCCGTATCTGGGGAGGAGCTGTAAAAATTGCGGTCAAATCCACATATTAGATAAAATAAGAGAGAAAAACATATGAAAAGTGAAGAATGGCTTTGAGGTTTAACATGACGTCGTCCACCTGATTCTAGGTATAGAAAGCCATTTTTTCACATGGGAGTGCAGGCTTCCTGTAACGGATAGAGTAAATAGAAAAGAAGAAATGCCATCATTTATCACCTCTCAAGAATAAGTTATAAATGTCACCAGCTAATTAGCATTTAAACCAGCAATTTTTAATTTCAATGCCAAAAGCCAATAGCAGAATTTCACCCCTCATACACAACGCACACACCAGAATGCGCATATCATAATATTAAATTAAGTCAGGTGTAAAGCTTTGTTCTCTAAACAGCTGAAGCTTCATGCCATTGTTTGTATGTACAAAACACACATATTTCTCCATATGTTGGCACCATATTGGTGTTATCACCATACAGTTCCCTCCTCTTCAGATGATCTTTTGTTATAACATTTATTTTTGTGAGGCAAATAAAATACAGTAAACGTAAACCAATTATTTAACCAAATTACTTTGATCGTGGGAAACTGACAATTAGTGTTACAGCTTCTCAGCTGTGAAATCCACACAATAGAGCAGGCTGCAATATTCTGTAGTGCAGTGTAAGTCAGTGTAGTGCATTTGTTTTGTGTAGCAAGCTGTGATAGACGAGAAGAGAAGTGAAGGAGACAAGCAAAGTCCATCTTGATGAGCTATTCTATACCTTGCTTTGTGGTGTAAGCTGTTTAGTTTTCCCCTAGTGTATAGGGACAGCTTTTCACAGACACCTTGATGACTGACGTGGACACATAAAGCCTATACATGTGGGTACAAGATTATCAGCTAATCAATTATTGTTGCCAAACTACCCTTTGTAATTTTGGTTTCTAGTAAATGTTGATGACAAACAGGTTAGTTCAGTTACCTATAGTGATCACCCCCTTCAGTAGTTCTACCTTTTACACATGGACTGGGGGGGAAGTATTAAAATTTACACACTGGTCCACCCACATCATTTAGGGCTTATTCTCAAAGCTTGAATGCATCAGCCCTTCTTCGAAATAGCTGTGAGTTAGGAGAGCATTCTGGGTATTGTCATGCAAATGAGGCCACCAAACATACCACTTCCCTTCAAAATTGCTCTGCAGTGACAAGCAGATTTTAAAACTAGAAGGGTTTTCCAAGCTAAGTGGGCAACCCTATATATCCTCTGAGATCCACTTTCTAAGGCAAGTGCCTATATACAAAGTCCTAATTCCACATCCGTGTGCTCACATTGGCACTTAGTACATACACGTACATTTTATTCTAATGCAGATTGAGGCTGTTTTTATGCCTGAGTATTGTGTTTCTCCCACATTCATACAGAGAAAAAAAAAACCAACCTAAAAGTTGCATGTAACACTGAGAAGTTTTGCATTTGATCTAGTATTGAGCAACACTTGAAGCCAGAGTTTCATGATAGATCACTTCAGCTAGTACAAATTTTAATTATGCTAAAGCAGCTTCTGAGTATTACTCAAGAATTTAGCCAATAGGGCATGAGAAAAAAACAAGTCTTCACCTCCTCGTGGTTCACAGAAAATATCTCTAATCTGAACCTATTTCAGTCTAGATTCAGGACCAGCTATAGAATTTATAAGAAAATGTGACAGATATTTCTCTCTTTGTAACAAGTGAATTCCATCCTAAATACTTCTGTTGACAGTGCTCATGAGAAAGGGCATGGGAAGAGGAACAGAATTAAATGTAATGACTATTCCAGGTGATTCAGGACTAGGTAGCCACCATCCTAATGCCATTTGGAAGCCAGGATGGATCTCAGAGCACTGGCATTAAATAGTGAAAAGTTATGAGGATAGAGATTTTGTTTTGTTTCATTTTAATTAAAATTAAAATCACACTCTGCATTGGTGAGAATTTTGTCCATGTTCTGAATGTGACTATGATTTTATTCTTAACCTCTCATCAGTATTGTTCCACCTGCCCTGCACTGGAGATAGTGAAGCCATAGGTACAAATTGCAAGGTTGTAGGAATGGAAATCCTTGATCTGCTGGCCAGGTGAGGGTTTCTAAAAGCTGATGGAGACCGTGGGTACTGGATTGCTACAATGCTAGATCAGCCAGGCTTCTCGAATGCCCCGAGGCCCAGTCTCACAGATTCACAGATTCACAGATATTAGGGGTTGGAAGGGACCTAGAAGATCATCTAGTCCAACCCCCCTGCC
>JANHGL010007984.1:49071-71733 GCA_024611195.1 Ceyx melanurus | reverse complement strand
TGTTCCAGAGCTCTGTCACCCTTACTGAGAAAAAGTTCTTCCTTGTGTTGACCTTAAACCTCTTGTGCTCCAACTTGTACCCATTGTCATGCCAAAAAAAATGTGTCAGCCACATTCTCAGTGTGGTGTTGCCTCATGAAAATGCCTAATAGTCTTTTAAATACAGATTTAAGTATCTGTTTCAAGGCATTCACATTTGGAAATGTAGATCTTAAGGACTTCAGAGCTAGTTAGATCTTTTCAGTCGTGCATCTCTGTCCTCAGAAATGGGAGCTTTCTTGGGACAGCTGGTTGAAGATATGGAGAGAGTTACTTCCAGAGTTGGGTTTTCTGCTGCTTGCTGCTCATTTAAATGATACCTGAACTCTACAAACCAAATTGCCCTCAAACCATCCCAACATATGAATCTCTAAGTATTGTGGTTTTAAATACCTAATGTTGATGTGAAAGGATTGAAAATAAAGAGAAACAAAATCATTTTGAGAAACAGCCACTGCAGTTGCCCTTAAATTTTTTGTTGTGTGTTAGCTACATTATCTCCCAACAACCACTTTTGGAGCTGTTGTTTAAGTAAAACTTGGTGTTACATTTTCTTTTATTACAAGTGCTATTTATGCACAAATTGGAGCAGATCATGATGTAGCAAAGAACTTTTTATACTGCTTAGATTGTGCAGCAAAATAGTGCACTATCAGCATTACATGCTTCAGTGGGGAACGTTTTGCTGTTTTAAATCTGATCCTTATGAGAAGAATTTAATATCTAGATACAAAGATTTTGCTGGGAACTTTTGAGCTAGGCTGTTGTCATCTAACCAAAAATGAAAACTTGTTCATGATAATTAGACAATTAATGGAAGACCTACACTATGTATACTGTTTAGATGCAACCCCAAAGATCTACAGTCTCAGCTAGAACATGGCTACATTCATTTTTGCTTGCTTGCTATGGGACAATTCCAGAAATAATTGGCAGTCCATTGCCCTTTAACCCCTTGTCTGCAAACGTGACACAAAGTGAAGTAGCTGAGGTTTCATGAAAATCAGGCGTGTGGTGTGACAGACCCATCGGTGCCAGCTTTATAAAACAAAAGTGCCCAATTTTATCATCATTGCCTTTTGTTCTGCACAATGCTGCTCATGCAGTGGCTTTATGAATGCTTGCCGGTGGAGTCTGTAAGCCTCGATTTATCTGACTTCTTCCTCTCCTGTGCTGTCTGCTCTCAGTTGCGCTGCTGGCTTCCTTCCCTGCCCCCACGGTTTCCTCTCCTCACCCAGCCCATCTCCCCAGACAAATCCGAGGTAGAACCTCCTAGCAATTTTCCAAGGTTCTGGGCTCAAAGACTAAACTAATTTGTTTTTGAATTGCAGATCAAACATAAACTGCAAAGAAGCATTTAATCAGTTAGGAGAAGCAAGGGTATGGCTTGTTTAAGTCCCAGAATCCATAAACCTGTAATGATTTTATTATATTGGTGTCAGTTTTCATTATTTTCATGAATGGGTATTCCCTGCTTAATGCACGATATTTGCATCTGATGAACCAATGAGTTTAAACATGGTTTGTTTTAATGCTTTGTGAATTTGCATTCAAATTCATCAGAAGTAATTCTATTTGAAATCACACAGGGCTAAACACAGTGGTTGTAAATCCATTTGAATTGAGATGCCAGAATCAGCCCATTAATCTACAAGTCTACAATATAATTTTTGTATGGTTGGTGGGCTTTTGTTCTGTTTTTTTCATGATGAGGCAGAGGGGATACCAAATGCACATGTGGGAGGGGAAACATTTGGGGAGGTTGTGATAAATTGACCAAGAGGGAGTTATATCTTTGTTATGGAAACTGGCCTGTGAAAGGAACATATGAAAGGCCAGAGACCACGGTTTGAGTGTGTCTGTCACTGCCACTTGAGGTAGCTGCACAAGGAGAAAGGAAATCTCTCAGATAAGCAGGCTTCCTAATATTTAGGAGGATAGAGGTTGTCATCAGCACCTTCTACTCACACTGCAGAGTATCAACGTTCGCCCAGAGCTTGGAGCACTGCTGTGGCCTGCATTTTAGTATTTTAAATCTTCTTGCACTGTTAGCTTGGCTTGTTCTGTGGGCTCTCGTTAAAAAGGGAATGAATAAATGCAACAAGGTTCACCTCCAACCGACACAGGGTCTTTTTGGTAAGGGTGAAGGGGGCCGTATTATAGCAAAAAGTGTTTCATTTCTAGATGGCTGCAGAATAAATTTATATTTCTTCCAGTGCCTAGATAATGGTTTTATTTTCTGTGTTCTTAACTAGACTGACTTGTCCAAAATTAAGATGTCTATTTAAGCTGATAATTACCAAATTTGAAGGTGTAAATATAATTGTCTGAGCATGCAAAAACATGTATGTATGAGAGGGATTACTCTGTGATGAGAAAGGTCTATTAACAACAGTTTCCATGGTACATGTTCTTCTTAAATGTACCAAGGGAGTTTTTTGACAAAACTAACTTAAACTACAATAATGTATAGTTACAGCTAATGTATTCTAGCCTTTTAAAAGGAATGTCTTAATTCATTTATTTGAATAGGTGACAATTCAAAATGGAATTCAGCTGACACTTTTGAACATGTTCATACAGTCAGTTGACACAGAATCAGTCTTAAATCGGGACGAAAGAAATATATTTGGTTGGAGCAAAAGTGTTTTTTGTCTAACTTTGTGACTGCCTACCTCTGAGAACAAGAATTGCTGGCTTGGCCCTTGTATAAAGCTGAAATTAAAAAGTCCCTGGTTTGAATGTCACAGACTGGGGCTAACTGAGGGTCCATCTTAGGAAAGCATTTAAGCCTATGCATAGCATTAGCTATATGCTTAATTCCCAAAAGTCTAACTACAGGCCTCTTATGCGCTTGCAAGAATTGTGATGATCAGGAAGTCTACCATCTGACATCTGTGAAATGAGCTGGTAGACTTGAGTCTTTTTCATAATGAACCAGTTTCCATCTCATAAAATTCTGTAATTGCAGATGGTATCACTGGACACCTATGACAATCTCAGCAGAGATTACAGCCCGGCATTCCTCATTATAGGACACATGGACACTGAACTCCTCTCTGCTCATGAACATGGGGTTGATTCATTGACAGGGCGTTATCAGGAAAATTGCAATGATGTGACTAGTGCTTCACTGTGGGTAAATGGAGTACCTCAACTCTTGGAGTTGACAAGAGGCTCTTCTAAGAAATGATAATGCTGTGATTAAGACATAAAGCTGGGACTCAGTTCACCTGGGAATTCTTGTGTGACCCTGGCAACACACTTTTTTGTTGTTTTTCACTTCACTGAATGAAAAGTTAGAATTATGCTTTTTCCTGTTATGGTATTATTTAGTGATAAATATATTACTAAATATGAGCAGTTGAGGAGATAGTTTTAGAAGCACTGGGTTAGTTAAATGCTAATAGATTTTAAAAGTGTTCTGTTCAGTTTGCATTTGTTCCTTGCACTAGTGGAGAGAAAGAAGGCCAGTTTTATTTTGCTTCCCAGCACTGCATTTAGAAAATAAACTTCAGACATGCAGACCTGGAAACCTTGTATAGAATTCATTCTGGTGCACAAGAGATCCTGAAAAACAGCATGTTAAAGAAGAAATACATTAATTTTGCACTTCTTTTAGCTTGTTCTTTTAGACAATGATATATTTTTAATATCTGTATCCATTTTCATATGTGTATTTTTTTTAATTGTAAAGAAAATAATCACATTCAAATAGCTCTAGAGTCTTTTTATTTCGGTAGAAGCACCTGAACGATGTTTTAAGGGTACCTGGAGACAGACTGAAAAAATTGGTGTGAACCTAAATGTGTTTTGGAGCACTGGAACATATACCAAAAGATACAGCTATGAAATCTCTAAGTAATCCCCACCTGGGACTTGTAGCAGCTGTTTCGACCTGTGATGCCACAGGCTGCTCAGAAGCTCTTTAATCTGCACATCTTTTAAATGACAGACCACAATGGGGCTTGCATTTTTTTGTCTGTAATGTGCCAGAATTTAGGAAACTGTTAGTTCACTAAACTACAGTAGCTAGAAAAATTGTAAGAAGTATTTTAAAAAAAGGTAGCTGAAATAAGAACCCTTTAACATAAGTGTCAGCAGGAGCTGTTAGTTTCTCAGTGTTTTTGAAAATCAGATCTTCCAGGTATCTAGCTCCAGGCTCCTGTTGTTTGCTGTTTTTTTGTGGGGGTGTTATCTGGTCTCTGTCTTGTCATATATCACAAGTTCTACCGCTTTCACAAAAATGATCATAACCTCCTCTGAAATTTTGTCTACTGCACTGCAAAAATGTGAACTAAGTTCCAGCAATAGTAAAAGGGTTCCAGGTCCACTTATGTTACCACTAATGATGCCGTAACAGGTCGTAAGGAACAGCAGAATAAGAAGCACGTTCACTGCACTGGGTGTCATGCTACACACAAGTAAACTGGAAACCACGGTGTTTTTAAACCATTTGGCACTGTTTACTTAACAGGCTTTTAGGAATTATTTGGCTTCAATTGTAGGCAGATATCCATAATAAATCTTAAACAAATGCTATCAGAAGTAAGAGCTAAGTGGCATTTAAATATATTAGAAAAAAAAATGTGATCTCTAATAACTTTTAAAATGTTCTCTCTTTTCCTACACTAAATTGGGACTCAGGAAAAAAATAATAAGAGCTAATGAAATGCCCTGACAGGGTAGCAGCATTTGTTTACTAATCCATATTTGAATAAGATTCATGCTTCATATGATTGACAGTCCTTGCAAATTCTTTGGCTTTTTAAGACTTAAGGCGCCATGGTCTTGGGTGAACTGTAGTTCAGAATGGAGTTGTTTACAAAAGTTAACTAAGTAGTTACTGAAGAATCGCGTGCTGTGTTTCACTGAACTGTTCCAGAATAGTATGGATTTGCAGTACAAATCGTGATGAGTCAGGTTAAATCATATTCTAACTACTGCGTGAAGTCAACTCATTCCATCTGGGAACTTTGTCACCCTGGCACCTGGAAGTGGATGAGGTAGCTGAATTGTCTCTCCATTGCTCACCATGTCCAAATGTCTTCCCACAGTAGAGCATGAATGTTCTAGTGTTTCAAATAAATCAGATTATGCTGATCTAAAAGGGACACTTTTTTTTTTCACCCACTTCAGCATTTGCAGAATATTCAGCCAGAATATGTGCACTTAAACCTTCAGTATTTCCATGCAAATCAGCCCTCTAATAGTTGTTTCACTGTTCTGAGTATCTCTTAGTCAAGATCTCTCCTCTAGAGAGGTCAAGACATAATTCAGTTGTATCTGTACCAGAACAATATGCGTCAGACATGCCTTTGGATGTGCAATTAAAAATTGCTTTGACCTGTCTTCCTGTTTTACATTTTCATAAACTCACATGTAATTTGATGAACACTGTCATTCTTTAAATTTCTTCAGCATTACAGTTCTCTAGGGACTCTCTCATTGAATTGCATTTTTGCATAGTTACTTTCACACAAGTGCTAGTATGCAGTAGCACAAGCTGAATCTTGCATTGTTATTTTTGTATTTACTTATGTTACATCCTGTTTTTCATCGTAATGATGTTAACACTTCCTCACAATTTAGGATTAACTGCATATGCCATCTAAAAGCTGTTGATTTCTCCCTCAACTAACCAACAATATAGGTATTTTCATCGACAGAGTAGCATGAAAATTATTCAGGTCTTGAAAGCACAATTTTGCAGCCGAGTGGAAGCAACTCGAGCAAGGAGCTTCTGAGCACTTAGACAGAACTGCAGTGCAGCCGTTCACTTTGCAGTCCCTGTGTAGCCCTGGCATTCACACCATCCCAGCAATTCCTGCCTCGGTAATGCTCAGCGATGGCCCAGAAAACACCACCTTTGGTGTCTTCTGTCTTGTTTTATCTACGTACAGCCTAGTGCCTTCTAACACTGGAAGTGGAAGACAGCTCATTTAAGTACTGCTCTATCAGTAGCTCTGAAAATATATTTCTGTCAGTAGAAGGGTCAATTACATGAACAGCTCTTCCTTTGAAGATATGCTGGAAACATGCTGCTTCCATCCTTCACCAGAGGTGTATCATGAAAAGACTCTGTCACAAACTCGACCCTTGAAAGTGGCATAAAAGATCTACCCATCTCTACAGCCTCTACTTCCCACCCCACCTCTCAGAACCAGCATGTACCCATGCTTCATGCTTCCTAAGTAGTCCTGGCTTTACTGCTAAGCCTGTGACACTGAGCTGAAAAATCAGTGTCTTTTCCAGCAGTCGTCATTATGGTCATGATAAGCCTTGATACTGCCAGTGTCTTGGGAGGAGGGAGGGGCCAGCAGCTGGGAAGGCTTTGGCATTGAAAATGGACCACCTATGACCAGCCTTAGTCACTCCTTCTCAGAAGCTGTTGGATTTCTTGCACTGAGACTGACTTTTTGAGTGGGAAATCTGATGTCAGAAGCTTGAGAACTGCCTTCATCATTAATTCATCTTCATCTTATGTCATGTACCAGTTTGGGGACAGCTTTCCTGGTGTTTGATCCTATATTGTGGTAACACATGTAAGGCTGAAGTATCTGGTAATTTTTTCAAAACACAAGTTGGCATGACCTACAGTTTTCAGACTTGAATGATCATAGTGCCCTTTCCAGCTGCAGATCTATTGCAAAAATATATAAATATTACTAGCCACTGGCATTACATTTATTGCTATTAAAGCAAAGAAATAGATCTTTCTCCACTGAAAACCTATGCAAGTTAAAACTATATAACCCCTTTCCCTTGTTTTCTTCTGAAACTGGTTGTGGTGCTCTCTTTTCTCTCGCTCTACCAGCCTCTATCATTTGACCACATATACGGCACTCCTCCAGTTTTCTTTGCTGTATTCCTGAGCAGGTGAGAGGCAAAAAGAAAAATTTCAACTGTATGTCAGTGTCCAGATAAAAAGCTGCAAAATTAAGATATGAAGCACAAGCTTTTTAGCAAAATTAGCTGATCTCATATTGACCCAGCATAGCCTCTTCCACCTGACAGTTTTTTGCCTCTAATCATTCAAACCAGTGCTCATTCCAGTATGGTTTTGATGAAGTCCACAGAAGAGAGTACCCTCACCTCCTCCAATGCTTTGGATATTGAAACAGAATTTCTTTTTTTTTTTTCTGATAATTCTTATTAGATGAGCGTTACCTTTTGATATAACCCATCCCATAGATTCCTGACACCTTGCATGCTGAGAAGTCCTGTCCTTGAAGCTACAATGTGCACAATGATCAGAACTTATCGCTGATGTTTTGTTAGCAACGTCTTGGCAGAGGGTGACCTCTAGTACTGTCTCTAAACAGTTTCAATTTACAGACTCAAGAATTTTTGCTGTCTTTGCCTCTCATTCTTTTGAAGAGGTCAGCCCTTTACGAATTTACCACAAGAAAGAAGTTCGTAATACCCTATATACTTAAACAGTTTAATAGGAATATTGCCACAATGAACACACAACGTATAATTCATTTTCATATTTATAGAAGACATTCACATTGGTTTAAGTGTATACAAGCAGCTGCTGTCATTTGGCTATGAGCAGATGTTAGACCTCCGAAAGCTTCGCTGATAATTAAAATACTAACAGTTAGTGTTTTACCCCAGCTGCAGGTTCTGTTTACTGTAAATTTGATTTTAATGGTGCCTCTGTGCAGTTATTGAATAGAGGTTTGTTTTCTCCTATACATACAAAAGTGTCTAAAATGAAGACAAATGGTTATTTCTTGTAATTTAGTCTGGAAAGATATGAAAATGCACTGTAACAGAGTTGAATTTATAAATGAAATACAGACCTAGCTATCACACTGGAAACGGTAGTTTCTGCTATCTTAACTAACAAAAAGAACTTGCTATTTCTCGTTATTCCCAAGCATTCCCCCTAAAAGCTGCTGTGCTTTTCTGATGGGTAGAGATGTGCCCTGGAGCAAAGAACAGGTGCTCTTTTTTACTGAATGGGTGCATAAAGCAGAAGAAATCAATACAGGAAATAATTATATTTGTATTTGATAGGTATGCAGAAGAATATGATTTCTGCTTAATCATTTAATAACGTGTTGCTTTATTTTTGGCACCCCTTGCAAGTGTCTGTTCCCTTCAGCGCATGTGTGTACATCAGGCATTAGGGAAGGCTCACCACTTTCAGAATTGTTAATCCCAAGGGCCTGATTATGCAAACACAATGCATAATGCAAGCTACCATGTTTAGTCCCTCTGAGACTATTGAGGCTAACTATGCCAGTAAGCAGTACTCTTGATAAATAAATGTTTATAAGACCAGGATCTAAATGTATATATTCTTGAAAAACAAAAACTCTTGCTGAGATAATAATGACAAAAAGAGGTTTTAACTTTTCTTTTTTTTTTTTTTTTGACAAAGCAGTTGCTGTCTGGGACTAGACATCTCAAAAACCCAGATCATTTTCCGTATGAACAGAGATTGTGGGTTTTTTTCACTGTTTTTCTCATTTTAGTGTTCATATTATCTTTTGTCTTCTGCATTCTGTCTGCCTAGGAAACAGAAATCTCTGTTTCACCAGACACAACTGGTACTTCTTGAAATTGGGATTCTGATGCAGAAGTGCTAGAAATGCACTTTCCAGTTGCGCTATGGGGCATAAACCAGAAAAAGTGCATCTGTGTCGCATCACTGTCAGTTGTTCCCAAACTGATGGCCAGAGTAGCCTTTGAAGCTGGACTGCCAAGAAACATCCAGGCTGGCTGTCCTCATCTCCAGCTGCTAAACTGCACTGGAAGAGCAAGCTAAAATACTCCAAATACATTCCTAATGCTGCTTGCCTGCATAGGTAATGGCTGTGTATGCCACGGGGAGGTTTTTGGCTCACATGTAGGAGTTGAGAAGACAAACCTACATAGTAGCAAGAAGGTACAGAGGAAAAGTGGTCTACAAGAAAATGGGTTATGTGTAGGTTAGGCAGTGTTAAAATCTGCACATTAACACTGTAGATATTTGCTGTGATCAGTGGGCGTTTATGTATGTTTTCTATTTGCAAGGCTTCTGTAGCATTGGGCTCTATAGTGCTCAGTTTTGACCTTGAGTGCAAGAAAAGAGAAACTGAATTTTTTCACAGAGAAGGCCTTTTCCCAAAGGTTAATTGGACACTGGAGGGAAACTAAACAAAACCAAACAAACTGCCCAAACACCCTAACTGAACAGCTCAGCTATTTATTTTGGTGGTTGTTTTTTCTTTTGTTTCTTTTTGTTGCTGTTGTCATAGCCCTCTAAGGTGTGGGAGGTAAAAATAACAAGCATGAAATTCCAGTCGGCTTTTCAAAAGAAAAAAAAAATTACAAAAATATTTCACATATATTTATAGGGACCTAAAAGGACATCTGCTGCTTTGTTCAAGATACCTGAAAGGTTAAAACTTATTCATTTATTCAAGCAATTGGTAGAAGACCTTGAAGTTTCTAAACACGATTGAGTGGTTAAGGACAAAGCTAGAAGTATGTTTTGAGTTTCAGCATTAAAATATGGTATTACTGGATTTTTAAGTATAAAATGAACTATGAACATTACTTGGGAATTGTTTTTTATATTTCATTTTCTTTTTACAGTAATAATATACTGAAAGGAGAAAAAAACCTTACTACATTGATATCTTTTGAGATTTATGTGCTTCGTGTCAATAGTGGATTTATTTAATTTTTTTTGTCTCTTAGAGAGATGGTTGAATCCCCTATAGATATACTTATTTCTAGTCCTTTACAAATATTTGCTCTCTTTGTGAACATAATAGTTCTGACAGAGCCATTTCAGGTTGCTGAATTATTTAACTTTTTGGTTTGACCCATCCCTTTTTCTTTCCTTCAGCAGAAGACATGAATAAGCCTTCACAACCTGTTATTTAGTAGCATAACTAGCTGGTTTAGAAAATGCTGGCCCATGCACTGCTGGCACATAAAAACCTTACAAATGAGAAAGAATAGTTTTTTCTCTGGTTAAGGAACAGAGATCTGAAAAATGTGCGTTGTTATTATTATAGCCTCTGAAAATGAAGTCAATCCCAGATTTATAACATTATGCCACAGTTCTTAGATGGCACTTAAATAATTAGAGATTAATGCAAAAATATATCTTTTTTTAAAAAAAGGAAATGGAGAAAAAATTCATAAACTTGGAGCTTGATCAAAACCTAAATGATTTATTTATGAATTCTAGTGGTGGACTTACTACATTCAAAGTATTGTGCTGCCATGTAGACAATAACTTTCAAAACAAAAAAAAATCAGTTGCACATTCAAGCGATGGCCAATATGAGTTGTGTTTTCTATATCTTTTAGATTCCTTGAAGGTTGTATTTAATTGAAGGAAAAGATGTTGTTTTGCATTTGCATTATTTAATATTCATTGCATTTTAGTAGATCCCGAATATTCGTATGTGTCAATAAATAACATACCCAACCACCAAAGTATGAAAAATTAAGTGTTGCTGAATAGGGTGCTATAAATCAAGCCTCCTAGAACTTTTGCAGAAAAGGAAAAATAGCTGGTTTAAGCTTGCTGTGTAAATGCAGATCATTTCCGTCGTCGTAATAGATTATTTCATTTATGACTTACAGCTTTGTCCTAAAGGTGCTCCTTGTGAAGGATGTCCTCAGCCTGGCCTCACCATGCACAACCGCTTGCTACAACTTTTGGGGAAGGGTTAGAATTCTAAAGAGGCTGCTGGCTGAGAGAAAAGTGGTGCTTTACATATAATATTAGCCAAGACTTTCCTAACACGTTACGCATTTCTTTCTGAGACAAGTCTCCTTAATGCCATCTTTATCTGCTACACGATGCATGAAATCTACTTTCTGTTTTAGAACTGCGGCTGACCCCCGACCCCACGAGTGATGCCACAATGTGACCTTTCTATTGTCATCAGCTTTCATTCTCCTGAAAATTCTATGAATTTTTATTACAAGTTTTTTTAAACCAAGCTGAGGCTTCAACAAATTACTTGACACAGATGAGATGAAGTTGTTGAAGTAGTGTTAGATAAGTTTTACAGCCAGCATGTGCGCTGCTGAACAGTACAAAGCCAGTGTCCTACAATGTCATACACCAGTAACTGCTGAGCCTACTATTGGATAAATACATCATTTTATGGAACATTGATTGTTCTATAAACCCAATGGAGTATTATGCTCTATGATCAAACCATTTAGATTGTGTGTAGAGCACAGAAAATGCCATATTCAGGATGGTACTAAAAGTGCCATTTGTGTATTTTATGGATGTCATTACGGGGGAAACTTCTCTCTGTAGGCCCTGTTTACTGCAAAATTTTTTAGTCTGTAATGACATTTTTCATTCACAACGTATGCCTTCAAGAGAGGGGCCCTTGTTTTATTTGTTTCATTCGGGTTTACTGCACAAATCCTGTACATTTTAATTAAATGTAAGCTTAACAAAAGAATAAGGTATTTATTCTGTGGGGAACAAATGATGACAGTAACAAAAGAATAAAACAGACACACAAAAGAAAGTCAGGTATTGAGTAAAAGAGAGGGAAAAAGGTACTAAGCCCTATTTGTAGTTTCCCAGAAGCACATTAAACATCAAAGCATTTCTTTTAGCCCTATTTCGGGAGTTTGTGGTCGCTGAGAATTAAAATAACCTGCGAATATAGATTTAATGTCTAAAAAAACCTGACATTTTCAAATAAAAAAAAAATCTAACAGTCGCTCAGGACTCCAACTGATAAATAATGGCTCTGCTGAAATGACAGACTTCTTGGAAAGAAACCAATTCTGTGATCATTGCACCCCTAGATATGAAACACCTCTTTACAAATTGTCTGAATATGAGCTCTCGTATCATTATATTTTGTCATTTTAATGCCTATTTGTGTATCTTTTTAATTTGCAATGACATGCAATCAGCAACAAGTCCACTTTTCCTGATATTAATGTGGGCTTGTATTGCAGCTTATGTTTGCCATGTCAACCAACACTTACCCTTCTCTTTACCCGGTTTTTAAGAGGGGGCAAGAGACAGGCTGGATTTAGTAGGACAACATGATTTGTTGCTACATATGGTCCAATAATGCAACATGTTCCTTAAATACATAAAAATTCCTACAAATGTAGTGCTGGATAACAGCTTTCTGTTATAGAAACACGCTGTTCCAAAGGCGAAATAGCAGCTAAGCCTCCAAATATGTTGTTTTTTAAATATCTTCCTTACTTGGCTTTTCACTGTTAAAACAAAAGAAAACCAGTAAAATCTGCAATTCATATTTGCCATGAAAAATCACTGAAATTGAAGTTGATGTTCCCAGTAAATTCTTGGTCATAGTCCAGTTCAAATTTAAAGTTACAGTAGATCCACATTAGTTTAAATGACACTTGAACTTCTACACAGCTCAACATTAATTCATTATAGTTGAAATGGAAGAATCTTCAGTGGGTGAATCTTTTACAATCTGATTGAGGCTGTTACATTTTATAGGAGCCATTTTTCAAAGCAGTACTGACAGCACTCGAAGTTATTAAATTGCTGAATCAAAAGATGGACCTGCAATCGCATTTATGAACTGTGATGGAATAGCTTGGGTTGCACTGAACTGAGGTTAAGATGTTGGTGTAGTTAAGCTTCATCACACCCCTTAGTGACAGCAGTATTTACCCATGTAGTTTACTTTAATGGTCAGGAAGTGGCTTAACTCACCTCTGGATTCAAATAGATTAAGTAAGCAGTCAGAATGGCATAATTATCAGTGCTGCGAGGGATTCACCGGATAGCTCTTCACCCAGGAGATTTCCCATTCAATTGCACAGAAAAGCCTGAAGTTGCATAGATTCACGGGTACAGAACAGCATTTATTTGAGGAGATGAAAACAGGATGATTTTCCCTTTTCCTTCCCCTCCTCAGACCGGAGCTTCTCCTCTGTGCAGCGCTGCTGTGTCCCATACATAAATTATCATGATCTTAGGGGAAATGTCATGATTTTGCTGTGTGTGTGTGAAAATTATGATCGTAGAGTTATTTTGATTTTGGAATCCTGTGGAAAATGCATGATTTGTGGAGTTATTTTGATTTCGTGCCACATCACTGCCAGGCTCCTCTTTTATCATGTCAACAAAGCAAGATTCCTGTGAGAATTAATTACTTCTACTCTATTATAAAATGTAGAGGAGCCAAGATAATTGTCATTTTATGTTGATTTCCCCTTCTTATTTTTCTGCTCTTTGGGGGGTCTTGTGAATGTCAGTGCCTACAGAGAGCACAGGAGAAGTGGGGATAAGAACCAGTCATACCACAGAAAGCTTCTCTCTTGCCTGTGCCTGACAAAATGTACTTCAATTGCATGTACCTGATTTATCATGCAGCATCACTCAAAAACACTCTCATGCTTTTTACTGTTAGTTTTCTTTTCCAAAGATAACCTGCCTTGCAAACTAAGATGGAGAAAGTTGTAGAACAACAGTTCAGACTTGTGAAGGTGATTTGCAACCTTTCAGCTTAACAAAATTACTCCCTGTGATTCAGAGTACAGTTCTTCACCAGACACTGTAATAGAAAAAAAGATAGATGGATAGATAGATAGATGATAGATAGATAGATAGATAGATAGATAGATAGATAGATAGATAGATAGATAGATGATAGATCGATAGATCGATAGATAGATAGATGCTAGCAAAAGCTCTGTCTTTTATGCCTTGGTGTTATCTTGGTGTATTAGCTTGATACACACCTTAGCACATCATGTTGCCAGGGGCTGCAAGATGTCAGGTACTCAGTCTCAGAGTAACACAGCTCCTAAAGTGTGAACTTACCTTTAAGCAAATGTTCTCTGGGTTTCAGAGCCCAGTTTAGTTTTCTGTGGGATCAGGGCCTGACAGCTCTCTGCTTTGGGTGCAAGAGTCCTCTTAGATCAGCTTTAGTATCATTTTCTTGGCCTCTTGTGTTCAACAAAGCATGTTCACTTGGAAGTGTCTTGGTGGCTTGGAAAGTACAGTGCTGGCTTGAAATTTTACTTGAGTCAATTTTTTTCCTTCCATGTTATCCTAAACAAGCAACAGTGTTATGTGTGTTATTGGTAAGATGCTAAAGCTCTTATTCTAGAGATGTGGTTTCAGTTTCTATAGGTGAATTTAAACTAGAGTGTGGATGTGGGTTTTCTCAACAGCATGGACTTAATCAGCCTTCACAAGACCCATCTGGCATTAGACCTTCACCTAGCTCTCAGTGTCCAGGACCCACTCTTTTCTCTGTGAAGAAGAGAGGTTGTGGCCCAAAGCTTACTTCCCATCACCTGAAGGAGCTGCAGAGGTCCATCAGGATGGCACTGTCATGGAAAGACAGTGGATGCCAGAGCTTTCTACCATGGACAGGCACAGAGGTGGTCACAGGGTGCTTTCAGTTTTGTCTTCCCAACAATGCTGACAGCAACCATGCTTTGAGGATGGAGGGCTTGACTTTGTGCAGCTGAGGGCACCATTTGCTTTTCCGAAGCTTTATTGTTAGTGTTGAGAACTGATAAGTAAACCTTCAGTGACCCAAAACCAGACTGAGTGGCAGAGCAAGCAATTAAAATGTAGAAGTTACTGGTGTTTTAATTTGTTAATTGAATTCATGTAGAAATAATTAAGAAGTGTCTCTGGATGATATTTTATAGAATACCCTGCTTAAGGTAAGACAACTACCAAGTGTTTTCTCCAGGTAACTAGTCTAGCGATGGAGTCAGTCAGGTGTGCTGGAGAAGATGCTAGGGAAATGAAGGGGAAGACAATGGCATCAGAATGACAACATGGCAATTACCTTGCCAACAAAAGCAGGGTATTAAGAAGATCAGCCACAATTTTTCACACCCAGATATGTTTAATGTAATATATGATCCTAAAATTCATTACTGAAGTACTGAAATATCGCCAATAGGATCTTCTATAAAAGATGTGTTAATGGCTTTTAACTATATACTGTATTTACCTGGACTTTTTTATACAGCATATTTTTAAAAACACATTTAAATTGTTAATAGGATGCAGAATTGTTAAACTCAGCAATTATTTCAACCTGTAAATATGTTATTTGGAAAAAATGCAAATTGGTCTTGTCTGCTTGCTCATTTTATCTGTGTTTTCTGCCAGTGAAATCTAAAAATTGTCAAGGTATTTTTTTACATTTAAGCTACAATTTGTTAAAGTTGTGAACTGATATTTGCCGTGATACCATGTTTACAGTGTATTTTATCTTGTAGGCATAGTGTCCAAGTCCTATGAGTGCCGACTGAAGGGGCAAGGAGCAACCTTTGTGGAAACTACGAGTCCTTTTACTGCAGCAGCACTGGGAGAGGTTTCTCCAGTTAAAGAGAAGGCCTTTCGTGGCAGTAGAAGACAGCCAGAGTCACCTGAAGAAGTTCAGCAAGTTATTATTATTCAAGGATACGATGGTGACTTTGCAATTGATGCTTCTGTGGAAGAAACAGCAGCAGCTACCCTTCAGACTCTGGCAATGGCTGGTCAGATGGCCAGGGTGGTCCATATTACAGAAGATGGGCAAGTCATAGCTACAAATCAGAATGGCTCCCACGTGAGCAGTATGGTTCCAGGGCAGATACTTACTGAGCAGTTAGCAGATGGTGAAACACAGGTGGTAGTGGTTGAAGGAACAGGAACTGATATGGAGGAGACTGTTCAGATAGACACAGTTCCTGACTCCAGTAGCACTGTACTGCAGCAGATAATGCGACAAGAAGTTTTAGATGCATCTGAAGCTACAGTCCATCCTCCAGACTCCTCCTCAGCATTAGATGCCCTGCTTTGTGCAGTAACAGAGCTGGGTGAGGCAGAAAACAAATCTGGACTCCTTGACAGATGCAGGTCTAGTCAAAAAGATTTCTTGCAAATGCCAAACCCAGACACATCCAGTGTTCCCAGTGATACAGAGGGACAAGAAATACAAATGTTCCACAAAGTTCAGGAGGCTCAGGAAGATACCGAACCTATGGAAGTGGTGACGCAGGTCATGCACCCATCGGCTATAATTGCATCTCAGGAGAGAGCTCAGGCTGCCTTCAAGAAAATGGTCCAAGGTGTATTACAGTTTGCTGTGTGTGATACGGCTGCAGCCGACCAGCTGATGAAAGAAGGTGTCACTCAGGTCATTGTAAATGAGGAGGGGACTGTGCATATGGTAGCTAGAGAAGGCTCTCAGATAATTATGCAGGAAGCTGGTAGCCACGCGCTCAGTGTCCAGAGCGAGCACGTGGATTTAGTGGAGTCGGATGGGGAAATATCACAGATTATTGTCACAGAAGAAATAGCTCAAGCCATGGTTCAGGGTTCTGATGGCAACTTCTCTGAAGGTGCAACCCACTACATTGTCACAGAATTGCCACCAGACATGCAGGAGGAGCCTGGTGTGTACTCACATGCTGTGATAGAGACAGCTGGGTCTCCAGAGATTTTGCAGGCTGGTGCTGCTATAAAAGCAGAATCTGTATCCCCTGACAGAGCAGGAGAACAGTTAACAAGCATGGTCATTTATACAGAGGGTGGCTCACAAGTAATTCAAGGCCAGAGAGATGATAACGAAGTATAGGAAGAATGAAGAGCTTCATCTCCTAGGCTGGAAGGAAAGCAAAGCTGGAAATTACCAGACCCACTGAGGCACTGTATTCCTGGAATATTTTCTATAAAACCTTCTCAGTGATACATCCTCCTAAGCCAGATATCAAATACACACCCTGCGGGAGGTAAAGGTCAGATACTAGGAGGAGGTCACTGAAAAGGATAGTACAATATTGCTTCAATAGCTCTAAGAATTATTATATTGAATTATTACAAAATAAGCATATTAAGGTACAAAAGAATATTAAAAGCTCCCCCCCCTCCATAGGTATTGTTCTGTTCAGTGCTTTCTTTGTTGTTGTTTTGGGTTTGGTTTTTTTTAATGTTGTTTATCTCAGGGTGTTTCCCTGCCTTATGTCATTTTTGTCTAACATAATCACAGGAATAAAGTAATTCCATTTATGTGTATGTTTTGTGCACAGATAAATAAGCAAAAAATACAAACCCCACAATAACAAGATTAACGGGTAAGCTTACGTATTGTAATCAGTGCTTTTTCTTTTAAAGAAGAACAGGTGACATTTTTCCTCTAGCATCTTTTCTGTCTGAAAATATGTCATTAATATAAGTATTTTTTGCATCTGAATTAAAGTTTTTCATAGTAGCTTACTCTAACATGGTGTCACATAGGACCTTCCCTGAAGAAGAGCTCTAAAAAGCTACACTTCAGAAATTTTTTTTTTATACATTTTCGGGAAAAAGAACTTGATGGCTGTAACTTCCACTTAATTTTAGATGAGAGCCCTATATAAGAAATATACATTATTTGAAGAAAAAAAATTGTCATTGTCAGTGTTTGCTTTTCTTATAAATAGTGCTTCATATAAATACCATTTTGCAGTTCATTTTGTGAGCAACTTCTGAAATGTTATGGGGGTTTTTAAAGAGAATTCTGACATTGACATTAACAAGTATAAAAAAAAAAAAAAAAGGTGACCTTGTATTTCTTCTTTAGTCCAGAATGTCAGTTATTTACTTGTGGACATACTGCAATTGGTCAATGCAAGTTCATGCTGAAAAGATTTGTTTCATGATACAACTGGTCTTGTTTCTTTAAAATATTGTAAAATATAAACAGGCAAGTTTTGGGGATATTTTATTTTTTTTGGTCTTTCAAATAAAATGTTAGCATTAAAATGAAGCATCATGATTTTTAATATTAAGCAATAAACAGAACTGGCATTCAGCAGGAGCAAACAAATGCTATCTGTTATGTCTGTGCATTTTCTCTTTTCCTTTCTCTAGCTTGCTAGATAGATAAAGATAAAAGAATCTAATTTCTGAAGTGTGCCTCATGCATGCTTAATATAATTGTATAAGTGTTTTGGCTATAAGCCGTGCTGACTCTAGAGATAACTTGGTTTCCTATCATGTTTAATATCTTAAAATTATCAACTGTAAGAAAGTTGGGGTGAGGTAAAACAATAGTTCCTTCCTGAAGCAACTGTTTAAAAATGTATTTTCTGATAGAGCTGCTGAGAAAAGGTGCTTCATTCTGGGGCTTTAAGATCCTGCTGTCTTTTCATCTCTTTTTTATTTTTTATTTTATTTTATTTTCCAGGATTTAAGGTTGTGTCTTTGTCAACCCCCCAAAAAAGTAAATTTCAAGTTAGACATCAAGATTCATAATTAGCCGAGTTTGACTTGCTCATCTTTCTTAAAAGTGACAGGCTGTTCACTTACTCTTAAATACTGTCTTCAGCAAACAGTGACAGGATCAACTCCCGTTTGTTATCAGGAAAAAGGTGACCTTTACAAAATGATGGCCCTCTGCAAGACTCTCACAGATGTTCAAAAACCAGAATGTTTTTCAGCAGAAATATTTCTTCTTGATCATTTCTCCTGTTAACTGTAGCCCTGTGGTCTTGCAGCTTGGATGCTAATTCTTTGCTGTGCTTAGTCCTGTATGGCTAACCTTTCTGCTGCAGTACAGGGTGTTGACACTGACATGCTGCAGTTTACCATTTGTGATTTATTTAGGATAAATATGTCTCAGGTGGCATTTAATCCTTCATAAAACCAGTGTAGCCTGCAGTGTCAAACCAGCAATCACATTGTATGCACAATGAAAAGAGCAGACCTTTGCATAAAAAAAACCCCAAACCAACACAACCAACAGTGGGTAGGTGTTCCCGTACTTGGGAGCATTGGAAAGGATTCACTAACCTACCGTGTGCTGTAATTACCTGGAAGCTCAGGTTAATGATGCTTCTCTCTGAGTGCAGCCCAATCAGGAGAGATAATATTTTTCTAGGGCCTTTTTTTTTTCCCTTTTTCTTCTTTTTAACGTGCACTTTAAAGTTAACTTATTAGTGCCCTACAAATGTAAAATTAGAAATCAAGGGTGACACATTCATTCCTGTGCAGACAGCCTGCTTAAGGACCATCTCAACCTCATGATAAAAGGCTCTCTGCCATACACCAAAAGTTGAGGCTACAGCAGATCTCTCCCAGGGCTTAGGAAACTCATCTCTGGCATTTCTCTCCCTCCCATGCCTGACCTGTCCTGGCACTGTGCCGTATTGTAAACTGCAAGGCAATTATCTGGATGACTCCATGGATCTGCCGGGATTTCCTCTGCCCTGGGGAGCAGGGAAGGAGGCATTCTGGTGAGAGTAGCTCCTGAAGAGACCCTGATCACCCAGGATGGCCATGCACAGTGCTGGCCAGGGGCATGGTGTGTTGGGGAACAGGCTCAGAGGCAGCAGGAGCCCTTTGACCCACTGTCAGTGCATGGTAGAAGAACTTGTGCAGTGGGTCTGGGAAGTGTAGCGCCCAGGCAGCCATTCACTCCCGAACACCAGCCCAGGCAGCCATTCACTCCTGAACACCTCCTGTTTGGTTTGAACACCCTCAGCTGCCTTCAAGGGCTACACTGTAGTGGAAGTGGCTATTGAGAGTGCAGTATTCCTGTGTCAGTGGGTTACCCTCTGATGTTCTGGCTGCCAGAGCCATTTGATAGATTTCCTCTTCGTTGCCCATCCCGAGTAAGCATCAACAGCATTGGATGATGCTGTGACAATGCCAAGGAGGTAAAAATGTGTTTAGGAAACATTGAACAAGTATGCAGGGGAAAACAACAACAACAAAAAATTAAACCAAATAACAACCGTAAGTGAACAAAAGAACTCCTAAGTGCAAACAAAACCAGAGGCAGAAGAGATGTTTCTGGCAAAAAGTTTCACCTTCCATTTCTTAAGAATCAGATGCACCTCCTGAGGCAACATCTCTTGGCCCCTGCATTCAGGCTCCATCTTCGGGGAGAAATGGGAGATAAGAGATAGATGGAATCTATTTCCTCTTGGAGAAATATTTCCTATAACAAAAACAAAACAAAAAGAACGCAAAACCCAAAGCAACCCAAAGTGCCCACAGCTACATACCATTCTGCCTGACTACCAGCCGCACTTCGCTATGGAAGCAAGATGAGACGGAGCCAATGGCTGATGTGCTAAGGTATGCACATGTGGGTTGTACAGAGTGCTGCAAGCACTGCTGTCATTTATCAATGCTGCTTTCATACCAGAAGTTTTAGCTGTGAGTCCTGGAAGAAATATATTTGTGATCTTTGTGGACAGTGGATTCAGCTGGTGTAATCGCTGTAGGTATCTCTGCACCTCGGGCTAGAGCTGTACTGAACCTGAGCTTAAAATGCAGGTGAGTCCCCTTCAGAAAATCACAGGGATTGAGAGCTGGGTTGGAGCTTTTGGCAGAGCAGCACAGGGAGCTGGCTCTGTGGTAGGTTCAGGCCTTGGATAGCAACTGCTGGGGATTTTTTTCCAACTTTTACCTGATCAGTAGCCTTCCTAAGCATAAAAGCTGTAAACAGCATTTAAAAAAAAAAAAAAAGGATAAAGACAAAACTACTCTTGAAATGTGAAACAAAGTAAGTTAGTTGGATTAAGTAACAGAAAAAAGGTCGTTCATTTGGCAAAATAAAAAAGAGCTCTGAGTTTTCACATTTTACTGTGCAATATTAGCCCATAATTTAAGATAGCACATGGCTCACTTAAACAGCCTACCCCTGTTCCATCTTGTTGAAGAATACAATTCGTTTTCTACTCCTCTAGGGTGATATCATTTTATATGAAGAAAAAAGTTAGCTCAGATGGCAGTTATATGTTTCGGAAGCACCTTCTAATCAGGGATTGGTGATTCATTATTAGCTTCAGCAGGCGATCCATCTGACATGTAAGGGGAAAAAATTAGCAGCTGTCACTGCATGATGAGTTAATTTCCTGATAGGCCTGACACTGAAAAGCCATTTGGAGACATGGAGATGGCTGATGAGAAAACCTGGTGCTGGTTTATAATTGGAGAGAAAGAAAGGGCAGGGAGAGAGAGGGAGATGGGGGAGGGATGGAGGCGGGATGGAGGCTAATCTACAAGTGGGGATGGATGGTTGTGTATTTACTAAATAGACTACTCCACAATATCCCGTGTTACCGTGCGTACACACCTCGGTGGTTAAGTGATAAGGAATGGGGCCTTTCCTTTTCCTTCTGCCACGTGTCATTATTTCTAGTCACTTGTAATTAGTACTCCAGACGATGCTATGCCTGCTCCAGCCCCGGGTGAGTGGGATACAAGCAGCGATTGGGTTATCTCACGGTGACATTGAAACCTGACATTTTAGTGGAAAGGGGAGAAAATGACGCTATCCCTTTAATGGTTCTTGCTGCAATTTTCTTAATTGCAGCTTGAGATTTCAATCAATCATACAAAAATAAACTTATCTGAAACAAATATTGCTAAAACTTCCAAGGGCGCAATTGCAAATGACGAAAGGGTATGCAGAGAAGTCTCTTGTAGAGTATGAGGAAATATGCTCTTCAAAATAGACAAGCACATGCTTCTCTAATTATCCTTTGTAAGGATGGTAAGTAAAACTATGGAGAAAATAGGCATGCAAGACCCAAGTATAGTCCATTGTAGAATCTGCCTTTTGTATGTAATAGGGATAGCAGCACAGAGTAGTCCTTTATTTTTATTAAATAAAGCTAATAGACAGCCCTTGGCCAAAGACTAGTTTCTTCTGTTTCTGTGCATGTTTGGTCCTTCTTTAAAGGACTACTTGTTTTAAGCTACTTAAATTTCATATGCCCAGAAAAGGAAGCCAGGTTTTTCTTTAACTGAAATTGAAAAAAAAAAAATAGAACAGGAAGAATATTTTTAAATTATATGTTTCAAATTGGTAGAATATAATAATGGGATTTTCATCATCATCATAAGATAATTGTGATTGGGAAAAGCACAAACCAGTAAGTTCCACCAATATAATTTGTGCAAAAACAGCTTTGCCTTTTATCCATTAGGATGCTCTTAAATTATGATCAAGGCTTTGGAAGCAGTGGTGGAGGGGGGGGGAAGATCCACAGCAAGCAGGTAGATCCAGCATGTATCATGCAACTGAAATGTGACAGATGACTACTACAGAAGCTGGGATTATGTCCTGCAACATAACAGGACACCTGACCTTGTTTAAAACACATTCTTGTCCTCTGGCAGCAACACATTTATCAAGGCTGTGTTGAATGACCAGTTGTAATGTGTAGTCCTACCCTGGAGGTCAGCATTAACAGAGGACCATCAGGTTCTGGGAGTTTCTACTTAGTAAGAATAGCAAACCTCTGGGCAGCAATAGCTTAATTTTAAGGTGGCTCTTCTCCATAGTCCCCCAACCTCTCATCACTCTTACGGCTTTGAATCCTCATTCCTTATTGCAGCTTTTCCACGTGTTGGTTGTCTCTGGGATGTTCTCTACACAGATTCCTCTCACCAGTTTGCCATGTTTGGCAGTGACCAACCTGGATCTGAAAGAGCAGGAGAACAGGTGATTGATTTGTTGCATCCCTTAGTACACAAGCATCTGTGAGCTTGGAGATCCATGCCATGCTCAACAGATTTTTGAAAGACATACAGCTCCTGAGGAAGGCTGGTTGGGTGTCACTAGAGGACATCTGGTCAGACAAAGGAGAATAAAAAATTGAGGAAATCCAAGGGAGGTGGCAGAGCCTTTG
>JANHGL010007984.1:37634-48971 GCA_024611195.1 Ceyx melanurus | reverse complement strand
TCTGTGAGCTTGGAGATCCATGCCATGCTCAACAGATTTTTGAAAGACATACAGCTCCTGAGGAAGGCTGGTTGGGTAAGTTAAGTGTCACTAGAGGACATCTGGTCAGACAAAGGAGAATAAAAAATTGAGGAAATCCAAGGGAGGTGGCAGAGCCTTTGATTCTTAGTCTGCTAGGAACTGAGTTTGATGAGGAACTTGTGAAAGCAGAAATTAACTGAATTACCAGGAACCAAAAGCAGTGATGGCTCACATGTAACAAAGCCTCACACACCAGCTGAGAGGCAAGGAGCAGACAAAACAAGAAGACAAAATCTGGTACACCCAGTACTTTCCAGTACATAGCCACAACTTAAATCCAGCGCCCTTTCCCTCTCTGCTCTCCCCAACTTCTCCAGCAAAGCGCAGGGCAGAGACAAGGACTTTGTTAGCCATGTTCAACTGACCCTGCTGTGCCACACAGGACAGAGTGTCTGGCCTGACAATCTGACCACAGCAAGTTCAGTGCTGCAGGTGGGTGGCTTCAGGTCAGAATGGGCTTCTGGTGCGGCAATTCCTGCATGGGGAGTGTCATGGTGTAGGGGCAGAACAGCCCCGTAGAACTATAACAGCCACTATCTGTTAACTCCCCTCCCTCCTCAAAGGGAAAGGGAATAAAGGAAAGAGATTTGGCAATTAGAAAAGGAAACTAGAACTGCTGTAATGAAAATGAAACTAATTAAAAAGGAATAAATACAAATATATACAAAACCATTATTGAACCAAACCACTGATGCTGTGGAGCAGGCACCAGGAGAGTCCCAGACTGGGCCCAGCAGCAGACAGGAGCTGTGTTTAGGAGCTGGATTCTGGTACCAGATTCAGGATCGAAGACAGAACAGACACAGTGTCCCTCAAATGCTGGTCATGGAAAAAACGAGGAAGAAGCTAGAAGAACTGAGCAGTGGGACCCTTGTGATCCCACAGCTTTATACCAAATATGATTAATGTGGGCTGGAATTCCTCATTAGTCAGTTTAAGGTCACCTGTCCTGGCTGCTCCTCCCTGTTCAGGAGCTGGATTCGGATACATTCTGCACCCCCTCCAATGTGGTGCAGAAGACCCAGCAGTGACTTGGTCTGCACCCCAACCCTTGGCACTAACTTTAACCATGGGGTACTGTCACTGCTGGGAGCAGCCACTGCCTGTGCAAACACACTGCTGACTGCAGACAGTGCAGTTAGTTAGAAGAACTGAGATGAAAAGTAGAATCAATGAGCAGAATTAGCTCTGTTCTCACTCAAACCTGGACAGGGAGACACCCACACAGAAGACATCCAGGTAGGATGGAGAAGCAACAGGGGCAGGAAAGGACTTATTTCTGTTGCAAATAAGGTCTTTGCTAGTGGATGTCTTATGCTGAGAGCGTTTCATTATTTTCTCCTGAATCTTGCTAAGCTTCTTCAACCTGCCAATGTGTTCCTGTGTTGCTGGGGTGTGGAACAGGTTTGTGTTTTCTGCTCAGCATATGGTGGTGACTGCTGGTGTTTGGTAACTGTGAAATGCAGATGCCCGGCTCTAGGAGGATTTTTCCTTTGGTAGGGACATCTGGCCATCCTCTCAGCCTTGCTCTTTCTTCTCATTTTCGTTTGCAATCTGTAAGCCTTGCCTGTGAATTTGCAAAGCAAATTGTTCAACTGATTTATTCTTCTGCTTTGATTCAAGGTTAAGAAGGAGTCAGCAGAGGGAAGCCTGGGGTTGTGTTTGCATCTGGAGACCGCAACAGAGATGTACAAGTCCCAAGACCACCACCTGCTATTGACAGGGCAGCAGAATGTCTGGAGCTGTTGTGGCACTTGGAACAGAAGGCAATGGCACTGTTGGCTTGTCAGCAGCCTGGTGGGGATGGCAGGTGAAGGGAAACCTAGAGAGATGCATCCAAAACTCCAGAATGGCTGCCTTGCTTTGGCTTGGAGCAGCTACCTGCTGTCTGGGGTGCTTCTGCTCAGACTCCTGCCTTAAATCCTTATGCAAGTTATGATGATAAAATTTAGGGATAGCGTGTCCTGCAGATATTTAGAGCAAACTGAAGCAGGATTTTCCAGGATCATTCTTTCTAGTAGCTGGGAACTTGGATCAGTGGGAGAACTGCTGAGTAACCTGGTCACTGCTCCCCCTGGTCTTCTGTCCCCCTTTTTGATACTATTTTCTGTCAATTCCATGAGTGAATTTCTTGTTCCTGCTGGTAAAGGGCTTGCTGCACGCATGGTAATCCTGCCAGCTGACCACTCCACTACTGAACTGTGTGTCTTGCTGTGTTGTGATGTGATCTGTGATAGATCGATGATGTGGACAAAAGCCTGCTGCTGAGGAGCAGCAGCCAAGGCATTCAGGCAACATGCTTGTTGAAGTCAGCAAGAGAAGATCACCAAACTAATTTGCTCTTACAGTCTGTTGATGTCTGACTCCAAGATACAGCAAAGTGCTAACACAGCAGAAATTGTTATGACTCTGCTCTTATGCAGTGGGTGCTCGTTTTGTCCTCATTCCTCGTCTCCATTTGCTAGGCCTTCCTACTAGAGAGATGAAAAATTACCCTTCTTCAGTGGCAAGTTCCCAAAGCCCCTGCACAGAGGCAGGGATTCTTCTCCTCTCATCTTCTCAGGGGTTTTAATGTCTGAGCAACTCTTTCCTCACTTGATGCCTCAGCACCGTGAGTGAGGCTCCTGCCCAAGCAGCCCCACTGTGGTTTGGCTGTAATGCCAGTGGGTGGCCGCACCCCAGCACCCCCTGTGCACTCAAACATGCCAGGGATGGTGTGCAGGGACTCACAACACGCAGCTTTGCAATAATTTCTCTTGGTGCTTTAGTGGGTGGCCCTATGGCTATTTTATTCTGTGCTGTTGAAAGTCTGTTTCAGAGGCAGGATGAGTCATTTTCGATGAACGTTTCCTCTGGTACTTGTCACTCTGGTATCCAAGTGCCTCCCAGTCCTTCACGGCTTTGTCCTCCTTTAGCCCCACTAAGGTGGTGTGAGGCAGTATTTTTCCTCTTCCACAGATAAAGAACTACAGATTGCAGAGAAAGATCTCCAGGCATTTGGGAGACCCATTGGAGATAACAGTTATTATCTTTCCAAAGTTCTTAGACTTTGGTAAGTGAGGGGAGATCCCTGCTGTGGAACCATCATATCTCTTTTCTAATGTTTCATTGTGGCCTTTGGTGCCTGTTGCAGTGTTGCAGTGTGTCAACTGTGCTGTGTTGAGTGTGCACAGTGTACCCACAAACCAGATACTGGGACTGATGTGGACACTAGTAAGAAAACAGCATTTCTTAATTGGCTCTGCCATGCGCTATCTCTTCTCCTGACCCCTGAATGTTCCTGTTAGTTTTTGGGGGGTGGGGAGGGAGGGTTCTGCTGCTGATATGTAATAGCAAATTTCCTCTTCTGTATATGAAGCACAGAGTTCATATAGATATTAAACATATAGGCAATGATACTGCACGAGGTTGTTTCTTTTGGGTGTATAGGATCCTGCACAAAGAGCAGAGCCAGGCTTTGACCGTTCCTGCAAGGAGAGCCTCACCTGACCTGCCAGCCGTGGTTGCTCAAGGGATGCACACACCCAGCCACGCAGAAGAGAGCTGTCCCATCAAGCAAGTGGCAGCTCACAGGGCTTTTTTCTCCTGCAATTCCAAGGGGATGAGCACAGCTCATTGCAGTAATAGGTGGTGATGGGGAGTCATCTGGTTGCCCAGTGCGCAGTCGGTGTTAATTCAAAGTGAAGCACCCGGTTCTGCTGTGCCAGACACAAATGTGTGCACATTGGGAGGCACGTGTGGGAGATCTGTTTTCTTTGTCCAAGCAGGTTTCTAAGAAAGGTCTTTTGATAATCAGTCTGAAAGCTTGCTGAAGTGAAAATTAAACCACTTTAAAATCCTGTTATGGAAACATACCCATCACAAGCAAGAGCTGGATTTCTGCAGTTGCCACCCAATAAATACATGATGCTCAGTTCTGATGTCAGGCCAGCTTTACCTTGTGCATGTCCTCTGACGTCTGGTTTTCCAGTTATGAACTGCAGTAATTGTGATCAATCAGGCTTTATGTTCACTCGCCATGGGCTGGTTCATTAATGAATCTGCATCCCATTTTCATTTTTTCACAATCTCATCAAATCTCTTCCAGATCCTGTTTACGTTAAATTTTGTTTGCAGCACACTTTTATAATATCATCCAACTTGGAATTCCTGATTCTGCACCAGTTCCTCAGAAGAAGTCCCCAGTATACTGAATAACAACACATTCCTGAAATAAAAGAAAAATTAAAACATGAGAGCTTTCACCGAAGTGCAAAGACAAGTCATTGATTTCGAAATGATACTATCCTTACAACTGAGACAGACAAATTTTTTCAAAACCTTTTCTGTATATGTGTGTCTGTATGTGTGTGTATGTTTAAAGTCTAGAATTGCCTTCCTGTGGATGCTTTAAACAATATCATGTACTTTTCTCCTTAGCATTGTACATTTTCTGTTTTGGGCACATGGGTTTTATGAATATTTGGCTTGACTGGCTAAAGACATCAATGTGACATGATGCAATGTGTTATTAATGTCTCAGATCAAATGCAGAATAGGGAGAAAAAGCTTTAGAATAGAAGTTTATTAAAAACACATACATACAGTCTATTCTAAATGGAAAAAAAAAATCACTAATGTTCCCCTGTTGCATCAATGCCAGAACATTATGTTTGCAAATAAGAATTTAGCACTACAAAGACAATGCCCTAGATTAACTAAGATCCCATTTCACAAAACCCTATGGCAATAGTCTGCAACATCAGTCACAGGAGAAGATATAACACAGACGCATTTGTGCCCTCATGCAGCTGAACTGAAACAAAACAAAGAGTGAATTAGACTGAATATCTTACTGTGTGCAACGTATTGTACAACAAGGCACCTTTGGGAATGTGTCACAGGGTTTGGTAAATTGAAAACAAAATAAACAGATCTATGGGAATAAATAACATCATATTAGATGTCTGCTGCATGTAGACTACATTATCTTACAGTCACAACCAGGCTTCAGTTTTTCCACTAGTTTTTAATGCCTGTGAAAAGGAGAGAATCTAGAACCTCTGCAAACAAATGGTTAGAGCTGGGGGTAGGGCAGAGGGAGGGACCCCACCACCCTCTGCTCGCCTGCTACACATGCACATATAGGTTCAAACCTCCTATCTTTCTCTCAGTTCCACATGATTTCAGGCAAATGAGAGACCAGTTTGTCCCTTGCTGCTTTGCACACGTTAAGTCAGAATTGCCATTCCTGGCCCAGTGTGCTGAGAAGAGGTATTTCCCCCCACACAATGGTCTCCCGTCATTGTTTGGGTAAGATGAGCGCTCTGGCCACCCGTGTTGCCTCCAGCCCCATGTGCCTGGGTGCTCCAGCCAGTATCATTCCAGGGGCTCCTGCAGCCCCTGACAAAAGCACCAGCAGGCGACTGGCAGGGTTTGGTGTGCCCAGGAAGAGGGATGAGGCACTGCAAGGACACCTGATCCTGATACAGCCACAAAGCACACAACTTCAGAGGTAGCTGTGCAGAGGAAGGTACTTTTCCGAGTTCCATCTCTAATTACAGCCAAATTTAGTTGAGGTATTGAAGGCATTTTTTTTATTCTTGATCCATATGGGGCCAAGGTCTGCTTCTAAATACGTGGGTGAAACCCCACTGATTTCAGTGAGATTGCTTGGATGAACTGAACTTAAAAGATCAGGCCATATTTATCTCAGCAAAAGTTCAAGCCAATTCATTTTCTCTCCCTTTCTAACTGTGTTTTGCTTAGTTTGTAGTAGAGTAAAAGGAGCACATATCTCAGAGATGGCTTTTTAAATATAAAATTCTCTTTATAACCCCAGACCAATATGTCATTCTGTGATTACAAAAAATGTCCTCTTCTCAAAGAATATCCTTCTGAAGCAAACATTGGCTTTATCCTGTCTGAGATCTAAGCACCAGCCTTTGAAATCACGTATATCAGAATAAGGCATAGATCCTCAACAGAGCAAAATGATGGCCTCCAAATTGTTATTATTCCAGTCAAAAGCCTATTTTTTACTTTTAAATAGCAACAATAGCCCTTGAGATGAAATGCAAAAATAACAAGGGACACAGAGAGAAAACAATATTTTAATAAGTTTTTAGTCTGAACACGTTCAGGAAGAAGTTGGTGGAAATGTTAACATTCAGGTAATTGATATTTTTGACTCCACTAACTAAAGTCATTCTGGCTTAGGGAGGATAACAGGTCCCTCTTTGCTCTCCACAGATGTGAGTTCAGTTCCATCAGCAGCCCTTTTCCAGGAGCAGGTGACACCTCACATGGCCCTGCTGGGCTAATGTCCTCATTATTTTTATTTCCTTCCATGTCCACTTGTAAGAGGCTGTTTGAGGTACTATTTTTCATGTTTGCCCAGGGATGTTCTATTTACAGATGTTCAAGACAGCTGTTTTTCATTATCTATCTAAATTTTGAAATGTAGTTCACATGAGAAAGAATTTAAGGTCTTCTTTAAGCCAGCCTTGAAGATACTCCCTCTTTCATACTCATCTGCAGTTCCCCCTAACCAGCTCAAAAACTGGAGGCCTGTTTCTGACCTTATCTGCAAATCAATATGTTCCCCTTTGAGTTCCTGTATCCATCCAGGCATTTTTAATTTGATTTCTCTATTCACACAGCCACAATGAGATGAGAGAAAGATGAAGCTGACAGCTCTCATAATCGGCACTCATTTTCTTCCACCAGCATGTCAAAATTGCATTTCCTTATTTCTTTCCATTACTATTTTACCTGAAGGCTCATGCCAGTGTGGTGGACTAGGACCAACTTCAGGACTGAAGCAGGTCCATACACTAGGACCAAAAGCATCACTGCTGAAGCCTGTTGTGTTTGTTCAGTGGCTACAAGACAACTGTGCACCCAAGTATTCTGTAGGGCTGGGATTTAGCACACTGTGCTTTCACCTCTCACTGCTCAGAAACACATCATAGGTAGATAGCTGGTGGGGATGCAGCTCTGTAGTCCCTCGTGGGGGGAGAAGGAGAAAAGCCCAACTCTCACCAGTTAGATTTTACGTGTAGCTAGTTATAACTTTCCATGCCCCTCATTCTATGCCCTGGACTTTGTGTTGTGACCACACTCAGGAGAGCAGCTGCATCTCTGTCTCACACAATAGCATACAGTGTTATGTGGGACTTGACCTCTGTGGCTCTGCTTAACTTGGGTATGAGAAGGGTGAAGGAGGTAGGAGCTCCTGCTGTAAAGATCAGAGGCCACCTTGTCCATCCTTCTTCTTTTCCTTTGAGTCTCCCCATCCATAAATTGTGAATTCATCCTGATGTAGCTGATTTGAGGCAGCACCAGCCATGCCAGGAGCAGTGTGATGGTCCCATGGCCTGAAGAACAGAAGGAAGACTGAGGGGAGCGGTGGCAGTAGGAATCATGCCAGTCATTGGAGCACATGAGATGTCTGCCTGGAGCTCATGGGTGTCCAGAGCCCTCCTACAACCACCATGTGTCACTCCAGACCCATGGGTTAGTCTTCAGCTGGGTGGTGGTTGCTCTGTTCCTGAGCCAGCTTGGTAGGTCATGTAGCTCTTGCCTTATCTGTACAGAGCTGGTCGTGACACACCAGCTGCTTACTGTGCAATGTGTTTGTCACAACACATCTGTCACCCTTAGCTTGTCTCCTTTCTTCAACTAGGAAGGGTTTCAGGTCCACAAGTCACCAGAGATACTGTAGGGCTGTGAGGGAGACAACCCCTAGCAAAGGGAGACAGGGAGTTTGTCCTTTAGCTTCCCAGAAGCCACAGTGTGTGAGGGCAGATGGGAGGCTGGATGGTGGGTCTCTGGAGAAGGACCCTCTTCTTTTGCAGACTGAGCACAGCCTGTGCAGCTGGGGCCGTCCCTTGCCTGCACTCAGGGTCAAAGGCCATTTGAGGTCATGGGCAGAAAGGCATTTTGTGGTTACCCTGCAATCCATGTCCAGCCGCCCTGTGGTGAGGCCATGCCCACAGACTCTCTGCCATCGCGGGCAGAGCTGTGGAGAGTGCTGCCAGACAGGGTGGCTCTGCATGGGCAGGGCTGGCTGGGAGGAAGGCCTCACACTGTAGCCAGTTCACACCATGTCACCTTCTCATGGCCATGAAACCCAGAACCACTCTTCTGCCGCAGCCAATACGCCAAAATGCCCTCACCTCAGGTGTGCCAGAGGGAAAACATACTTATTCCTCCTGCACCCTGGTAGGGGCTAATAACCACCATTTATATGGACAGTATGGCTCAAGAGCACTATTGTTGGAGGGGCTTCTGGAAACCAGCACTGAAAACTTCAACAGCAGTGCCCTCAGGGATGTCCCATCAGATGGCATGCAAACAGGCAGCTACTGATGGAGCATACTGTGGCTTGGCTCCTTGCTAAGGCTCATGACATGCCACCAAGACATGTCACTCTGGAGCAGCAGTACACATGTGGCTGGGCAACATTAGCCCCTCCATGACCAATCTGCTCCTTCATACCTTCTCTGCATGAAAATGGTGTAATATGAATACATACATGGTCTGGAAGACATATTTAAAATGCTTCATGACACCAGAAACTAAAATTCTCGTCCCTTATCCGCAGGATAACATCACTAACACGCACTGTGAGCATAAAGAAGACCTGGATGGCTGTGCATTGTCCCATCTTAGCATGAAGACTGTAAAGTACTACCTGCAGTGAACCAGGAGGCAACCATTTCAAAAGCACTTACAAGATTTAGGAACCCTAATACTACTTATTTAAGGTGATATCATTGTCACTTCAGAGCTAGTTTCCAAAGTAACTGAGCTAAAGCTATAGCTGATGAACCTAACTCAGATCAACAAGGTCCAATGACCCTGGCCATCCATCACCCTATACTAAATAGATGAGTGAAAAAGCACTTACCTGCTTGAGGGACATTATTTGGGATGCTCTCAGCTTTTGATTTCATATGAGCAATTTGCATATGGCTTTCTGTTTTCAATACCAGAGCCAAAGAATTTATCCTTCCCCAAACCAAGTGAAAGGTAAATATTCATAAAACTTCTGTGTGCAAAGGCAGCAGAAAGAATTCAAATGTGTCTAGGAGGAATCTCTTTTATTTTCCTCAGGTACAAATAAAGCACCCCCCCATCCCCTAGCTCCCTCTAGCTCTCCTTTTAAATCTCTTTTTAATGTCTCTCTTTTTACTGCTAATCATTTTTCCCCTTTGCTAATGATGCTAACCTTAGAGCCTGCTGCAAACTGACTTGTTTCATGTCAGCCTCTCTCTATTGCCCACTTTTGTTAAGGCACAAAGCAGGTTTCAGTCTATTCAACGTCAGCTATTTCTCTGACTTGAATGTTACGGTTGCCTATTTCAAAGGCATCTCAAGCCCACAGTATTTCTGCACAGATACCTCTATTATTGTCTGTCATCAGGATACGCTGGGCTCCTCTCCTGCCTCTCTCACCCCCTGCTTCCTTCCTACATTTGTGGCAAAGTCTCTCTCTGCTCTAATAGCTCTCCTGAGAGCAGGGTGAAGCAGGTCTTTACAGAGGCCTGTTAATTTTAAAGGACAAGATTTATATATTAACACCCCTGTGGCAGTCTGCTCCCCGCACAGCAGACGGTATCCCCACCATTTACCCAGGATTAAAGCGCAAAAGGACTGAACTCGTTCCCTGTCAAGAGCTTCTGGATGATGCCACCTCCCTCCAGCTGCAGTGAGCGTCCCCAGGTGTCCCCAGGAGGGGGCCAAAGCCACAGAGCAGCACAGAGGTCCCCATTGCCTGGCCAGTGACAACCCATGAGGTGTGGGCAACATTGGGAATTGATGCTGGAATCTGCTTCTTTAACAGGGGTGTGATACAGCCTCCTTCCCTTCCAAAATCAGTTTTCTCCCAGGTGCTGGATTCTGCAGGAGGTGGTTTCATTGTCTGCAAAGCACAATCGTCCTACATTAGATGACTATTTCTTCCGTGAGGATTCTAAGAAGCCACAGAGCTACAACAGTAAGCATAACAACATTTGTACTTGCTGGGCAACTCAGACCTTGTAAGTGGCTTGGAGTAACCAGGAGGAGGTTTTTCTCTGCAGATAAAAGATTGTGAAACAGTAACTGTTTAGCAAAAATTCTGTCTTCTGGCTTGCTAATCAACACTCAGTTCAAAAGATGCATATCTTACCCAGACACTCCTCCATCAGGCTGCAGCACTGGAGAAAGTCTCCTGCTCCCCCCATCAGGCTGAGCAGATCCCTCTAAGCTGATCACTTAAATTGAAATCAAACACTTGAGGTTTGTAATGGAGGACAACTTTTATCTCTTTCTTTTTGAAACATCCCTCCCTTTCATCACCCTACACATGTTCCTCTGTGCTTCCCTTCCAAAAGACTGAGAGGAGAAAATAAGGAAGAAGGGAAGAAAAAAGTCTGGTTGGTGCAAAGGGAGAATTTATGGTTATTACTATTGTTAGCATTTCCCCCTTGTTTGGTTATTTGTTTGGTTTTTTTCCCCTTGCTTCCCTGGCATACAGGTAAAATAAGAAAATAAATCCCACAAAGGGTTTTCTGCCAGGCTGCCTTTGGAAGTTTCCTTAAGTGGCCTTAAGTAAGATAATAAGCAAGGAGTGTGAAAAGAGAAGACTTTGTCTTTTCACATTAGCAGCAGCCCTGTTCAAGTGGCAGTACCTATGAAAATGCTGTTCAGCCTTTAATGAGACTACAGTGTGTTAGTGTACCAGTCTAATTAATCCCATATTTTCACACAGCATAATTACTGAGCCGGGGCTGAATTATTTGGCTACTGGAGGTGGAGCAGTGCCTGCACTGTCCTCTGTCTCTGCTCCCCACAATTTATTATGCCATACAGCAAGACACCATTGAAACCTCCTAGTATAGGACTATCTGTCATCTCTACATTATCAGTAAAATACACTACCTTCCATACTGTGCTACAAGGGCTTTAGCAAATTGCTATTTTTATGGGATATGATAAAGGAAATGCTACCTTATGTTCAAATTTTTAACTGTCTCGTGTATGGAATATACAGTTGCACTTTGTGCACGACCCTTCAGAGAGGCCTTATTTACATTGCTACAGCCAGGGTGGGTTTCACCCTGCTACTTTGCTCCCATTCAGTTCCCCTTCTTTCTGTGCTTCCTCTCTTTTTACTTTTATTTTTATTTTTCTTAATATTTTGTGCTTTCACCTTTTCTTTCTTTTCTTTCTTTCTTTCTTTCTTTCTTTCTTTCTTTCTTTCTTTCTTTCTTTCTTTCTTTCTTTCTT
>JANHGL010007984.1:16696-32227 GCA_024611195.1 Ceyx melanurus | reverse complement strand
GTTCCTGAGAGACTTGGTCTAGATGATCCTGCTCAAGCAGGGGGGTTGGACTAGATGATCTTCTAGGTCCCTTCCAACCCCTAATATCTGTGAATCTGTAGAGATGCAGTCCATCACCCTGGCTCCAGGCTGCCAGCAAGGTTATGTGGGCAGCACAATACCATGGGTATCGCTCACGCCGATCCTTCCTGACAAGCCCTCTTCCACCGGTGGCACAGCAGAGTACATAGTGCAATGGGTACATCTCTTCAAAGATGGCAAATTGACAGGCTTCCCTCATAAAACAGTAATGCAGCTTATACATAAAAAAAAAAATCATCAAAATGAGTTTTCTCTCAAGTAAGATAATTCTGACATTACTTAAAATACTTCAGACTTGTCAGTAAAGTCTCAATGTCATTAAAATTAACTGGCATATTTAAAGATTGACTTGCTTGCTTGCCTTCAACTCCCAGTCAACCTGACATGGGGAGGGCACTTGCTATTCTTATCTTTTACACACTTGTATTTCTTGGCCTTTAACAGCTTCTCCTGCAGCATGCATTGCTCTGTCTGCCAGGGATAACAGGTGTCACTGGTTGCTGCTAATCCATTATGGCAAGCTGTCTAATTACCAGTGGTGTAGCAGTAAATAAAATGTGGGTTCACTTGCTGGCCTGCTCCTTATACCTGATCTGAGAAGTGGGCAAATGTTGTATCACCCCAATTATTGCTCCATTTACCTGCATGTTCCCTTGACTATGGCACTGCTAATTACTTACTTTGTTAGGCAGAAGAAATATTAGGTATTTATTTAATTTACTGTGATGATAAGAAATACAACTCCTATTATTTGTCCCCCGTACTAGAAAATTCCCTCTGCAGCAATCCTTCAGGCCTGCATACATAAATAAAACCTCATTTTACTCTGGCATAGCTTTGGTACCTGAAAAGAAAGAACATTTTGATCAGGAAAATGTTCTCCTTTCTTCTATCTGGTATAAGAAAGTCAAGGTAGACAGGTTTGTGAAGTGGGACTGGATCTCAAACTGGAATAAGCAGTTTATTACTGAAATAATGTTTCTGTAAGATGCATACATGAAATCGTTGCTCTTTAGCAGAACAAGTCCTTCTGGAGGTGCTTGGCTTTGGTGAGGAGTCAGAAAGTGGAAGCAGTTCCAGTCAGTCTGAATGGGACTAAATATTATTTTCATCTTAGACATTTTGTACTGTTGATCCTAGACCCTTGGCTGCAGTCATCTCTTCACTTGGACACCAGCATCATGAGATTATCCTCGGTAAAAATGCTAGTTAGTAGCTGGCAAAAAAAAAAAAAAAAGAAAAAAAGAAAAGTGAGTTAGCACTTATGGGGAAGCAATAAAGAGAAAAAACAAGTGTAACCACTGAAACAAGGGGAATGTTCCAGGTAAGGCAGCAGGAGGGGCAGGTGGGTGAGCATAGCAACAGCATCTCCATCTCAGTGTGTTCTCCAAAGAGGACCACACAGAGAGGGAGAAGTCACATTATGTCTAAAGAAAGCAAACCTAGAAAGGGTTCAAAGTCTCTTAAGAGCCCAACTGGTACTCTGGTACTCAACTGACTCTACTGACCATCTTATCGCTTTACCCAACTTCTAACAAACTCTCAAGTTGTTGCCTGAAGCAGTTACATATTTCACTGGGATTTCCCTTTTTAGTGATGCAGCCTTAAATCTTTTTGAAAAGGTGTCCTGAAGTGGGTTACACTCTGAGATGAACTCCACAGTGTGTGTTTGTAGTGGAGCTTTGTATGAAGAATTTGATGTGAAGAGTCTTTGTCTTCTTGGTTTTTGTGGTCCTCTAGAAGTTTTCCCATGGTAGTTCATACCATTTTAGAGATTTTTAATGTCTAGGTGGCCACAGAGGATATAAGGATTCCCTTTACTTGATCACCACCTTTGGGGTTTTCCCTGCTTTGAAACACAGTAAGTCCTGCATGTTACAATGTCCACAGTAAATGAGCAACAGCTAAAATAAATAAAATGGATGGAGGAGAATGTACAGATTATTTGTAAATGTTTGTGTATTTATACACATGCACACATATGTATGTTTTTCAGTTGAATGTCCTTCAATTTTACTACTTGTGTCATTCTGGGCATTTTTGTGCCATTAACTTTGCTTTCACTTACTTTGCAGATTGCCTTTGAATTTCAAGGTACCAATATATGAAACAGAAATCTGGATCAGCAACATTTTTGGGATTTAACTTCTGAAAATACAAGAAATCATTAATAAAGGACTACAGCTGGCTGAAATGAAGGCCATCTCAGTCTCCCTTCTTAAAATATTCAAAGTGCTCATACCTCAAGGACATAATTTCAATGTTCATTTTAGCCTTCTGCATCACCTTTAAGCAAGGCACTGGTGTAACACCGCTGCATCATGTAAACTAAAGTACAATTAACAATCTCATGTTTTGAGGGAGGGTCTTTGGACATCCAGATTTTGAAGACTGGAGGAGTCTTGCCTTGGGACCATTAATTTGCTGGTGAAAGAAACATGCTTTAAATACTGCTACCAAAGAAAACCCACCTTTGTAAAGTATATTTGATAGAAGGCCAAGTCTTCAGTTTCTTCTCAAAGCCATTTAGGGGTGTGGGGGGAATTGCAGCTTGAGTACTGGATAGATGAATTTATCTTCAAGGTCTTGCTTCTGAAGACTTCTTCTTGGTCTCCAGGTGGAAGTAAGAGTTTGTGGTGTAGCTCCCTGGTGGCAGGGAGGCCCAAAACAGAGAGGGTTGAGTTAGAAATCACAGCCCAGAGAGCTGTCCTTGATCCAGGAAAGCAGCCAGGACACTTCAGAGTGATCTGTAGAAAGAAAAAGAAAACTGCATCAGGAAATGAGAGATCCTAAAAGGATCTCTTCCAAAAGCTACCCCCCAAAAAAATCAAATGAGGGAAAAGAGGCAGAAATCAGAAGCTCCTTCCTTCACTTCTGCACGCCAAAATGCCCTGTCTGCAAACATGACTGACATCACTGGAAAAGAATGTAAACTTTGATTAAAAAAAATACCACTTGCTGCTGCTCCTCTTTGGCAGCAGATCTCATTTCACTGGAGTATTTTTATCCGATTACATATGTATATGCACATATATAAATATTTTGTTAAAGCAGGATACTTCTCTCTTTCTTCCCCATGTATGCAACAGAGGTTGTGCACCATTCAAAGCGGGCTCCTCCTGAGAACTTCAATCCATGCTGCTAGAGAAAGGGAAGAGCAAAATGAGAATTATAAAATAGCAATAATAACAATAAAAATAACAAATAAGACAAGTGAGAAATGGAGGACTAATTCAAGCTGTGTCCTTTATACAAATAATAAATGACCCAGCACTGGGGAAAGCAAGTTGCTAAATTAAAACTAATGTAAGAGGTGTGTGTTCAGCCATCTTCCCCCTCCATTACCCCACCCCAGACAGGAGGAACTATGCTGGGGGCTTGGGTGTCTTCCCTCCCTCCCTTCAATCTACCTAGCCAGAGCCCTCTCCCTGCTTGACAGCTACCGCAAGCCCAAACTGACAGCTCTTCAAAATCCGCCGAAGAAACCCAGCATTAATTAAGTCATTGCTGGACTGTAATTTCCTTGAGAAGTAAAAAATTCTCACACAAGAAAAGGTTACAGAGACCTTTTCTGTGTCAAAATTACCATGCTGCATGAATATTAATGCTCTTAATGAAGACAACCTTTGCTTCATCAGGAAGGTTCTGGAGCAGGTGCCAAGCCTGAAGTCTCACTGTGGATTTTCTACTCTATGAAAGTCGGCACAATGCAATTTTTCCATTAAAATCAACATTTCCCACATGATCGCGTGGTTCTTTTTTTTTCTTCTTTACAGATAGGCAGAAAGAGAGGGGAAAATATCCCTCTGCTTTGAAATCAAACGTTTAAAGGTTTCATTCAACACATTAATCAGTGCTGAGAGAGAGGAGAGGAGGAGGAGGAGGAGCAGGAGGAGGAGGAGGGGGGTGGAGGTGTGGGGGGGAATCTGCCTTATTTATACAGATCTCGCACGCGCTTCCATAGATCAGAGCCGTGCTTGTGTTGTGCTGCCCACGGTGCCGCCAGGCACGTCCTCTGCAGAGAGGCTTGGTGGGCTCACAGGGGGACAGAGGCACAGGGCATTGGGAAAGGGGCTGGGGTGACGGTGCCATGACTGCCCTTCTGCTTACGAGGTAAGCCCTGGCCCTCAGCCTTTGGGCACTCTGAGTGCAACGATGAGCACCATGAGGTTCAGCCATCTGGGAGGGCATGGCTGAAGGCGGCACCTCCAAAAACTAGGGGAATGGGTAAAGGTGGGTTCCACCATGGTGTGCTGGGGAGGGACTGGAGACAGTTGGCCACAAGGACAACAAGGATGTGTGTTAGTACAAAACAGTGGTTGAAAAGGTTGTTTTCTTGGCTCTTTCTCGGGAAGAAGAGGCTTTTAGATGGCACTGTGATGGAGAAATTGGACTGAGCTGTTTCACCAGTGTTTAGCTTCAAACAAGGACAGGGAAAGAAACGAACAGGTAAAGTGTGGAGAAAGGCTGAGGACAGACTAGAGGCTGCAGCTCTAGAGGGGAAAGAAAATGCAGGTAAAAGCCACTTCTTCCTCCTTCTTCAAAAGGAGAAAATTATATGAAAACTGCCCATTAATTATATCTTCTACTTCTACTTATTAGGCATTCATGATCTAATAATGGCTGTGGCTAACTTATAAAAAAAATCTGATTATTTTCTGTTGGGGCATGCAATGCTCTGTATATATTAAAAAGGTAAGCAATGATATATATTTATGGGTACTGATGTAATAGCTATTAGATTTATAATGCAGAGAAGAAACATAATTTTATTAGAAAGAGCAATAGTTCACAATCCTATTATTGTTTATTGCTGACGTCAGTGCTGAACTATAATAAGAATCATGTAACAACTGGAAATAATAATAAAAATGCCGTTTAGATTTGCAAGAAAGTGGATCCTCTAAAACAAAAATAGAGATTGTAGACCCCAGCCCTGAGCTGGCTGGGGTTACCTGCCAGATGCCATCTGGGCTGTTGAAGCACTCAGGATACAGGTCAAGATTCTTGTCCCCCTGAACCAAAGGCAAACCTATTCCTGAGCCCAAAGTTGCTTCTATCTCACTGCAAACACCTGGAAAAGGTCTGGAGGGGGCCATCCAGGACCTTCCCATGGGTGCCCTGTGCAGTGCGGCCCTCTGGGTCTGAATCACTGTGTGCTCCCCAGGGACAGGGGAATGCCTAGGACAGTAGCATCCCCAGACCAGCCTCCCACTGTGAGTGACAAACCGTCCTTTGGCCTCCTTTACACTAGTCTTGATAATGTGAGTTTATGAAACCTCACATCTGAAGTGTACTATTATGCACCTTTTATGGCTAGTCTTTGTTTTATATTAATATGTACATGTATACTACACTCTAAATCTTTCATTATAGTTGCCCTAAAAATCTGTTTCCAAGCTCTATCTGGAACTGTCAGCTTTGCAGGTCTCTACTTCTCTATACTACAACGCCCCCTCCCCCCCCCCTTCTAGCAGGTTTTTTTCCCTTTAGAGCAGTGTTTGCTGACCTTCAGACTCAAGAATTAACTCATTCTCCCGACATCTGTGAATTATTAATGAGGGTGTTTCAGAAAGTTCCTTAGCCACTTCCTTTAAAACTCCTGGGTGCAAATTAATAGAGCTGTTTTTGGGAAAGCTTAATTTTAGCAGGTGCTGCCTCAGATCTTCCTTTGTTGCAGAGATAAATGTTCTGCTCCCGCAGAAACGTCAGCCGGGATAGATACACCCTCCAGCTTCATTGCAAATACAGAACAAAAGTGTCTAGTCAACACTTCTGATCTTACTTTGTTAATCCTTGCAATGCTGTGAGTTGTCTCTAATAATGGTCCCACAACTGTTCAGGGTTTTTCTTGCTCCTTTTAGAGTCTTCTGGGATCTTTTATTATCCATCATTCTGCTGACCACTGATTCTCCACTGGTTTCTTGTGGCTTCGTGTGTGTGTGTGAATGTATGTGTGTGTATGTGTGTGTATGGAGGGAGGGAGGAAGAGGAAAGGAGGATACAACATTAACATTTTTAGCATCTTTTAATATTTCCCAATTTTCATTAAATTTCTTATAAAGTTGACAGTTCCACTCGATCATTACAAGGATTGCATTAAGATTTACATAGCTGATCTTTCCCTTTTACAACATGTAATTATCAAAGAAATTAAACTAGGGGGAGTGCTGTGTCTGGAGGAGGTAAAGGTAGAGCTCCCAGTGGCAAGGAAAGAAGCTGCAGGGCTGTGTGGATGGCATGGCATGGCATCTGTCCCATAAGAAGGAGATAGAGTGGGTGCCAGGCATGCATAGTGAGGGAGAAAAACACTCCTCATCATATGTCCCTGTTCCCACGTGGGATCTAAGTTAAAGGGTACATCTCACTATCAAGATGTCCTTGTGGCCATAGTCTGGATGTATAGCTCTGGCCCTCCAGGAGCCCTTGCCTCCTACACCTGTCCTCCTTTATTCTGCCCCTGACTAGACCTCCTCTGGACAAACCCTTTCCACCTTCCCAGTATTATCTGGTACCTGCTGTTCCCTGGCCCTGCCAAATCCCCCACCCAAGATCCTAATTCCTCTACCATCCACCTACCAACAACCACCATTGGCTCTGTTCTTTCCCTGGACAGTTAAAAACCTGGTCTGACCACAAATATATGGGAAGAAATGACCACCAGCTTCACTTTAAAACATTGATGGACCTAGCCATAGGTAAGATAAGATGAAAGTAGGATACAATCAGCAATTGCCACAAACTTAATCTGTGCCCAGAAACCTGTACTGAAATCTTCAACTGAGGTGCCTCAATATGAAGGTATTAGAAAGGGAGAAAGGTTTGCAAATGTTGGCATAGCCAAAATCACATGTTGAGCCAGAGCAGGAACAGAATATTTAGTTCCTTGCCATCAATGAACTGTCTGCATTAAAATAATGCAGACCACGAAGATGATTGATATTCTTAAAATTTGTGGAATTCAGATTTCCATAGAACAAGGTGATATTATGTCCTGTAATGATACAAATATTCCTATGGGACATGCTATGACACTTAAAACTCTAAATTCTTAAAGGTGTTTCAGTTACTTTAGAGCAGCAGAGTGTCTTTGGAATGAACTAGATTTGCTATTCCATCTGAAGAACAAAGAGAAAAATTTATAGAAGATCAAACAAATAAAAATACATTGAGAAAGACAGTAAGTGATGTCAACGCACTAAGAAATTAAAAACTTTGCATTAGTGTCTGAGCTTTTTTGTTGGTACCCAGGTATTATAAATAATAAACTAAACCGAAATTGTACATATTATAAAGCTGCGTTTTTCTGTAGGGGTTCTGGTGACATGTACAAACCACATGAGCTTTACTCCTGTGGCTTACCCATGTCACTAATCCCCCTCTATAAAACTAGAGAAGGGAGGCACAGTGGGGAGGGGCAAAACTTGTGTAAAGCCGATTCTGTCTATTGTCTACATTTGTTTCCAAATTCCTTGACAAGTCTTGCCCATGGCTTTCCAGGAGTCTGCCTTGGGATGAATGAACTTCTGCAGCAGAGAAATTCATCTTGTGAAAAATGCTTGTTTTGGGTCATTGGAACTATTTGGGAAATATTTTGCTGAAAAATAGAAGGGAAAGTGAACTCAAGTGGAAAATCTGAGGTGAAGTTTATTTGTGACTGATGAGGAATGACAATCTATATTTTGTCTGTGTCAATTTTTTGTTCTGAAGACTATTTGTAATCAGCTCAGTTCAGCCTTAAATTATGCTTGCTTGCTTTTTCCAAGTGACTCCACCAGGCAGAAAAAAAAGAGTTCATCATGAAGATCTAATTGTGATAAAATCCATATACTTTTATATATAACTTTCAAATTAGCTTCTGACTGAGAAATTACTATGAAATTATTTCTATTGGATTTATTTGAAATATGTCTGGACACAAATGGGTCTCAGCTTCCTGGTTATCTTGGGAGAAGGTTGAGAACTGCAACAGTTGCCATCAGCCTGTTACCGGGTTCAAACATTCAGCAGCTTTGGGACACTCCAAGGGTGACCGAAATGGTGACTCCGAAATGACCCATGCGTCATGTTGCAGGATGTCCCCTGAGGTTTTGACCTGAGGAAATGGAAGCTGAGGATTCCTACCACCCACCGTTCACCTTAACTTTCCTGTCAAAATGGATGGGAATTTTGCTCACAGATAGTCTTTTGGGACGACAAACCCAGCAATGCTGCCTCCCAAATTATGACAATCCTGCCAGGATAACTTCAGGAGTCTCACCCCCTCTGCCCTGCCACTCCCTATACCTTCACCCCAGAGAGATGAAACAGCAAATCTCACTCCTAGCTCTTACTGGCCTCAGAAAATCCAGGCGTAATCAGGAGGCTTGTTTATGGTACAGCTCCTTGTCTCACAAGTACTACAGATGCCACTTCGTTGCACCTAAACTGCTTACGAGACAGCACTCTTATCTAATAAGACATAGCACAGCCATACATATTTATTTATATTTGAACTATTGCCCTCTGTACTATACTGCAGGTCATGTATCTGCTCCAACACCACCTTATTAATTTTCTACTACTCTTCACCATGGTGGCAACAGTGTTTCAAAGTCTGAAAGGAATATTTTCTTTTTTTTTTTCTTTGATCTATCTCTTTAACTCTTTAGCTGCTGAAAGGAGGGGAGTCTGGGCTTCCCGAGCACGGTATCACAGTGCTCATCATTGGGAATCAGGACACAGCAAGGCTCTCCAGACAATGTCACTTCTCCGCCTGTGTAATACATTACTGTTCTGTTTTGTACCTTGCTAATTAGAAAGCAGGAAAGAAAAAAATATATTTATATATAAAAGCGCTCCCATCTGACAGACTCAAATTACAAAAGTATTCTGATATAAATTATTTAATCAGTGGGGTGAAAAAAGAAAGTCACAGTACTAACTATCATTTCTAGACAGAGTATTAACAACCGTTTCTTTCATTGGCTTCTGGTGTCTTATTTTGTTCACCCATCACCAATAAGAAACTCTTGCATGATGCTTACCATAAAATATTACTTTCATCTCTTTGTCTTTGCATTCACTTACTTCATTTACCTTCCTAATGTATAAAAAGTTTTTAATTTGCCTCTCTCCCTTCCTCTTCTGTCACTAGCACTCTTGAAAACTTCTGGAAGAAAAAAGTAAAGACTTTAATTCATATATGGGACCCCATTCTGCCAGCCAGATCTGCCAGTTTTTGAAATACATTGCATGAACAAGGCATTGTTTGAAGGTGTGATCGCAGCTTCATGGCTAGGTTACAAGCCAGTGATAGGAAATCATCCCAACAAATGTGCTGATTTCCGAATCCAAGCCTCCTTCGATGTCCTCCAGTGATGGATGGCCACCAGGAATCTAAAGTCTTGTTCAGGAAGTCCCCAGTAACAGAGGGAAAAGTGCTCAGGGTCCAAGCTTTACCCAGGGGCAGAAGTGCCCACACCAGGGGCCTGGTATCCACCTCTGCCTAGAGAGCAGGAAGCCAGGATCAACCCTGGTGCAACTGAGGCTGTTTCTGCTCTTAGAGCAGGTGTCCAGAGACCATGCCTTATGTGTCTTGCCTGATTCAGCATTGACTGGATACAGGTTCTCTCCTCAGCTCTCTCCTCAAGATAGACCTACACCCCCGGGGTGTGAATGGCAGCCTGCAGTGTCAGGTCATTTCTCCTGTTGCCCTCTGAAAGTCAAGCCCAGAAGTTTAACAATCCCTGTGATAAAGAGGCCTTGCACAGTAGGGCTTTCATGAAACAACCAGAAATAACTTGGCAGATCCATGACACTGAACTGATCCAAAGGGTGTAAAGCATACCTTTGAAGAATTAGAAGACTTCCCAAAAGTCAAAAGGTGTCCAAGGACATTGCACAACATCTTCCTCGTGCAAACACGCTGCTGCGAGGCCAGAAAAGTTGTGCTGCACAGCAGCGAGGATCAAACCCCTGTAACCACTTATGTGTTGGTGGCAGGGGAAGGTTTCTGATCTAAGAACCTGAGAACATGAGCAAGACAGTTTTTAGAAGACCAGGAACAGTAAAATGCACCAAAACCTGTGTTCACGCACAAACTGTTTGTGCCAAAGCTGGTCTGGGAGGGGTAACCCCAGGCCCTCCTTGTGAGTCAATGCCTGTGTCTGATAAGAATATAACTATATTGTTTTATGGTGCCTGTGGTGGGTAAATATGTTTTGATTGCCTGCTGAGATTACATATAGAAAAAAAGAGAGAGCAAATTGCTTTTCCTTTCACAGTTACGACACATATATACAAATATATATATATATATCTCAGGTTTAAAATCCATATCCTCTTGTTGGATAAGCAGCTGGAACTATTGAGATTTTTGTGGAAGTCTTGCACTTTTCTTTCTGTGAGCTGAGAGCACAGGGGGGAAGAGTGTTACCTAAAAAAAAAAAAAAATAAAATAGTAAAAAGCAAGTAAGAGACAATGGGGCTGCAGTGTGGTGCTCTCCAGACAGCCAATGACACAGGCTTGTGAAGGCTGCAACAAGGCAGAGCTGCTCCCTCTAAGGCTGGGGTGATGCTAGTGCCTCCAGGTACAGCCCAAGAAAGACCATCAGTAAAGCCAGGAGGAACACCCAAAGACACTTCATGCTGGCCAAACTCTCGTGGGCTGTTTTTTTGGCCCAGCTGTGCCCCCATCACAGTCAGAGTGGTGAGGAGCCCTGAACCTTCCCCACAGTCCCTGGGCCATCATTTTTCTCATTAGACCTGGCCCATCAGGCTGGTCCCTGCAGCATCACTGTGAAGGTGGTCGTCCTCATCAAGTGACAAAGGTTCTGTGTTCAGTTGCTCTTGCAGGAAGGGGAAAAGCCCAGGGATTTTTTTCCACAGCAGAACTACTGCTAATAGCAGACTCCTCCTCTGCAATCCCTCCCTCCTCCTCACCACCACCAGACGCTGGAAATATGAAATAAAGCTCATTTTTCTGACATAACACATTAAGATCTTGAAAGTTTATGCCACAGCAATGTAAAACGAATTCCTCTTGGCACAACAGAGGCAAAGTGCTGCCTGTTTGTTAACAGGGAGGGAAGTTCCCACTCGCTCTATCTATCATGCTGTGCAACAGCAACTGGCAGCTGCCTGCAACCCAGCCCTCACCCTCCTCACTCCTCCTGCCACCTCCCTCCTCTTGCCCCAGCGAGACAAGAAGGTGTGTGTTCAGAGACAGATATGCTCAGGATTTAAGAGAAGGCATTTTTGTGCTTCACGTCCTCTCTGGTGAAGCTGCCTTACCCTCAGCCGACATCAGCAACTCTGTCCCAACAGTGCAACCACCCCACACCCCTTTGGGGTGCAAGCTGCTCTATTGAGGAAAATGGCCTTTGTCCTCTTTTGGTGAGGATGGGGAAAAGAAAGGAGTACCTCCCACTTTCAGTGCAGCAAAATTAACAGAAGAATAAAACTACTAGCTCTGGGTTACTCAGGGTGGGCTGGGAGAAGCCACATTTCCCTGTGGGTATTGATGCTTGAAGCCTTTAATTATGTGAGATGAGATTGACAAATCTGGTAGTAAAAGTGCTAATGCCACTTCTGAAAATCAGAGGTAACCAAAATGAAACCCTGGAAGGGTCTCAGTCTGATCACTGGGGGAAAGCTCAGTTTTTCATTGGCACAAAGTTGTGTACCACTGCTTCATTTTGTGCACAAACACATGTAGTGCTGCTTACCTCTGTAGGGGTTCTACTGTCTTGCTTGAAACGTACCAGTTGAGAAGTCAGGGCAATATTAAACAGTGTTTATTTAATGAGGGAGAGTTTAATCTGCTTTACAAATACTAAATATCTAATTCAGCAGAAGCTTGGAGAAAAAAAACCCAACAAAACCAAACCAAAACACAGGCACATTTTATTCTTTGAATTACATTTTCCTGAATAGAAGGTGGGGCCACCTAATGTTAAAGAGAGGATCTTCCCTCCCTTCAAACTCAGCACATTAGAGTTGTGGCAGAAAGAGGAGTTGTTTTCTTTAAGAAACCCACATACTCTGGGGCAGTTGCGATTGACTAGGTGAGTGTTGAGATGAACAGTCCCTTGGAAAAAAATAGGGGAAACAAATGAAAAAGTCCTACCAAAAGAGAGTGTTCATGAGCACAAAGAGAGGAAGACCCTGAGTCATTAATATATGGGGAACAGTATGATGTGTGCTTGTCTTCTTACTATGCCCTTCCCATGGAAGCAATTCTGGATCTCTCTGATCACCAGGCAGGGCACAGGGCCTGGTGGATATTGTTCTGGTCCACTCTGGCTGCTCCTATATTTTATTCAGATGAACTTGTACTGGTTTTGTTAAACCACTGGACACTTATTGTGGCTGAAGAATGATGTGCTTTGCTCCAGACTGACACTGGTGTTAATTAATTTAGAGTAAACAGAAATAAAAGTGGTACAAAGTACAGTAAAAAAGTATCAGTAAAAAAGTATCCAGCTTGCTGTGATATAACAAAATCGGTTCATGCTCAGATAAAGCCAGTGCAACTCAGTACATAGATAAACACCAAGGGAAACTAATTAAATGTCCAAAGAAAGGGATAAAACCATTAAATCAGTAGGACAGTAATTGTAAAATAGATTATATTGTTCTAGCAGAAGTGGTTTTTTTTTCCTTTCTTTTTTCACTGATTTAGTATTGTTTTGGTGTGGTGCTGCTCAGTGTTCCCACCTCAACCTCTCTTTGACAGAAAAGGCTGAAAATATTTCCTTGTCCTTTTCTCCAGACACCATCACTCTTTTCTCTGCCACCTGCTCAGAAGCAAACAGATCTTAGAGGAAAAGCAAATATCCCATGGGCGAACTGTTTTGTTGGTTTGTTTTTTTTTGTTTACAACACTCTGCCAAGCACATCTTGGAAGGTAGGGTGTTTCTTTTTTTTTTTTAAATGGCTTTAGAACCAAGACCCTACAAGATTTCTACAGGGTTTAGGCAAACCACATCTGACTTTCATCCAGCTTTTGTGAATGCAGCAGCCTGCTCTGAAGACACACAGACTTGGGTGGTGTGCCATGCAAACAGATGCTAAACCAGCAAGGTATGCAAACAGAAAATGTGGGCTGGGAGATGGGGGAGAGAATGACGTAGGATGACTGGGAAGTTGGGATTCTCAGGCGATCCAGTGTGTGGCCTACAGCACAAGCAAACGAATGCAGATTACTGCTATACCTTTCACCAGACTGGAGATCTCCAATGAGAAAAGTAAAAGGTGCAGCTGTGGCTGGGAAGGGGGTCTCAGTGCTGTGCATGTCCCTTGGGCTGCCACCCTGCCAGCCCACACCTACGTAGAAAGCAGGTGAACACGGAACCTGAAGTCAGGAGGGAACCAGATGTTCCCCTGAGCCCTCACTTCTCGAGACAGCAGCCTGTGTGTCTGCAAGCCATGAAGTGCAGTTTGTGAGGGCAGGCCAGAATTCTGCAGGGTGATGTAAGAGGGTGAAACAGTTCTTGGTCCTGTTACCTAACACATGGAAAATGCACTTCACCCTAAGCAGCTTCAGCTACTGGATGACTTTTACCTTTCAGTTTTAAGCACAAAATCTTTCACCCTTTTAAGGCATCTTTTCAGTGGCTGCAAAAATGACTCCAAATTCTGTATTTAAAATACTCTGGGAAGAGGAAAACTAAAACTAAAAAAAAAAAAAAAAAAAAATTAAAAAAGATATTTCTTTCGATATACCTGTACCTAAATTCTCTCTGAGGGAATTGAAGCATATCTTCTCTTAGACTTTTGTACCTAAGACTTCAGGCTCTTTTTTGACTACCCTGGTTGCTTTATCCAGGTTCTCACCTTGCCTGTCAGACGTTGTGTGGCTGGGTATCTTCTGAACCTTCTGGTCCTTCATGACTTGCTCTGCTCATGAATCTGTATTGCATGGGCTGTGCTTATTCTATATGCTTATTCTAAATGTCTTCAGTGATGACAGTGGGAGCTTTGTATGCACAGAGACCATGGTATTCACTGGAAATCCACATAGTACTTTTTTTTTTTTTTTAACTGTGGTATGGAAAAAGTGCTTCTTAGGAAAACAGATAGTATCAGTGCCTGAGGCCTTTGCCCTAGGTGTCTCAAAGGGAAAGGCACTTTAAAAATGTGCAAAGTAGCAGCCCAAACCTCCCACAGTGCAGAAAAGAAGACTAAATATTCTTAGGGAAACATTGGGTTTATTCCAGTTTCTCCAGAAAAACTTACCAAACCCACTTCCACATTTTCGGGCACTGGTTCTGGGAACCCAGCTTTTAGGTACTTTAAATGAAAACAGCATGGTCAGCTGGACCACCTTATGTGAACATTAATTTCTATTCACTGGACCTGAATCTATTTTCCCTGTGAAAAACCTGGAGCAGCTCCACAAGAGCTGTTTGGATTCACACAGTGCTGTACAGTCAGAGGAGAATCCAGCCTATAAGATGAACTTCACTTTGAAAAGCATGTGCTATTAATTAACCATGAGAAACAGCTGCTCATTTACTTCTCAGCTACATGAAGATTAAATGTTTCCTAACTCAGCATCAGTCTTATCTATCCTTCTTTAAACTTGCTCCATGAGGTTATCCACTGAGTGCAAGGGAGATGGTGGATGAGCATAGGCAACAGTGACCTCTGAAGAAGACAGAGCTGTGCTGAAATTTTAGGAGAAACCAGATGTATGCCAAAGGAAAAAAACCCATGGTCAATTCTGAGTGGGCCATCTTCAAAGAGAACAATTCTTGAGAAATGAAATTTACTATTATTACCATAATCAATCAGCAGCAGTGCAGAAGCACCTATAGGTGTGGAGGTTTTAGATAAGTGCATACTGAAAGGATTTTGATTTCCCACTCCTCAGACCAATATGACTTTCTGTCGTGGTTTCTTATCTGTAGTCTTTACACACATCTTCTCTGAAACTCTGAGAATGATGCTGAAGTGTCTTGGGAAATACAAGTAAATAGGTGACGAGATGTGCAGTAGGTTGTAAAAGCCTCATATCTTGGATATGCTACTTCTAAGAAAAAGCCAGTTGTTTTGTTTTTTTTTTCTTGGAACCATCCTAAGTAAAAAATTGATGCAAACATCACAAGTGAGGCCTTGTGTGGTTTGGAAGTCATAAAGACTCTCAACCACTAGACTGGCCCAATTCCTCATGTTCTTTGCTTTTGGTCTAGTAAATTGAACGGCCACCACAGATGCTATTACCACAAATATTCATGTTCTACCCAGAAAATGAACCTTTTTTATTTGATGATTTCTGCAAATGAGCATGGCTTTTCAAAAGAAAGAGGGAGAACATCAGGCTTCTGAGAAAGGTTATCAGCTTTTCCAAATGGAACCAGTGAACCAGTGTTTGTTTTCTATTGAAATAGCTCTTCCTTCCTTCCTTCCTTCCTTCCTTCCTTCCTTCCTTCCTTCCTTCCTTCCTTCCTTCCTTCCTTCCTTCCT
>JANHGL010007984.1:0-16627 GCA_024611195.1 Ceyx melanurus | reverse complement strand
TTCCTTCCTTCCTTCCTTCCTTCCTTCCTTCCTTCCTTCCTTCCTTCCTTCCTTCCTTCCTTCCTTCCTTCCTCCTTATCTCTTCAGACATTCACACAAAGATCTTCTGTTCAGTCGCTGAACTCAACACTGTGACAGAATTTGACTTTAAATGTAGAAGTGCAGAAAACATAGAGCTATGAAAAAAAAAAAAAAAGAGCCCCCAGGGACCAGAGCCCCCAGGGACCAGTGAAGTATCTCTGAGAAGAATAAAAAAAAAAATATTCTTAAGTAGAATACTTTCCAGTGCAAAGAGCAAGGCTTTTCTTATGAGAGATCCTCCTGTTTTTTTAATCTTCTTCATTCCTGAGCTCCCTTGGCAAAATAAAGGTTAATGGGCTTCTCTATAGGATTCAAGGGGCAATGTGACTGTACTTTCTATCAAGGACAGTGACTGGAGGTAACAACTTCCATGAGTAACACCCACAACAGATGCCTAGAGTCCTGAAAACCATTAGAGAAGACCTTAAAGCATCCCTTTTTAACAGTGCTTCACTTGGTACGTGAAAGCCTGTCTACTTTTACATGTGCTTGCTGTATGTCTTGAAGTGTTTATGCCCTTAGTTTCTCAGGAAATAAACTGGGGCACTTAAAATCTCCTGGAATCAGGCTATCAGAAATCAATTGGAAAAATCTCGTGAAGTCCATAACAATGTACTAAGGGAAACTTCCACAGTCCTGCATGAAAATCCACTATTGGTTTTAAGCACTGCTTGCAAAACCTTAGTATTTTCAGTTGCCATTGGCTTTGGTGGAAAAAAAGGGTGTTCATTATCACCCAGCAGCAGGTCAGCTCAGAGCAAAAAGCAGCTCCTGGGCAACTTGTAGCCTTTCTGAAGACAAGCAATTGTCATGAACTAGTTAGGTGAAAAGAATGTTGTCCTCCTGCAAGAAGCATGAGGTAAGAGAGCTTGAAGGGTAAGATGATTTATTTAATCAAAATAATTATGTCTTGGGTCTGCTTTTTAGTTTTGAATTTCTGAATGAGTATGAAAACTCATCTCTGAAAAATGTCTACCACAAAATGAACAAAACCCTCATAACAATTCAAATCCTCCTGTTTAATATGCGCACCAGAGGGTGCTGTGCTCTGGGTCTGAACAGGACTATTAGCCACTCCAAACTACATTTAGATTGCCAATAAAAAATAAAAGGCAAAATGCCTTAATGTAGATTTCTGCCTGTAGATTTTCCTTTAAAAGGAAAAACATCATAGTTCTAAACTGCAGCTGAGCAGAGGGCTTGGGGGGGACGACAGGAAAAAAGAATTAAAAAAAAAGAATCAGTGAATTATGTGATGTGGTATTTTTACCAACTGTCTAAATAAAGGTTTAGTGAGTCACTGTGGAAAACAGAAAAATCTTTCTTTATTTTAAGAGCTGCAGTTTAAGAGTTTTGTATGAAAAAGCTTCCCTTAAGTTTGCAACTTAAACACTGCCCATCTGCTCTTTGCTCCCTCATCTGCATTAACAGTAAATCTCATATTTCCTTTTTAAAAAACTACATTTTAAAACATTTACAGATTTGGCCAACAGTGTCTGTAGAGATATAGAAAAGTCTAATTTAATGTACCAGTATCTAAAATGATGGTTTCCCTTCAGTGCACACTAGAGGCAGGAAGCTTTGCTCCAGGCTTGGTGTGGGCTTCAGGTTTACTGCAGGAGTTTCTAGAAGAGGGATCTTGAACCCTAATTTGGCAGGGTACCCATTTCCCAGATTTTATGGAGATGAAAGAAAGCTGACTCTACCTGGGATCAGGACCAGAATCCACTGTAGGAAGGACCCTGATGCCTATACAACCAGCAGTAAGGTGGAGCAGCATGACCCTCTGTGCCATGTCCCTTTAATCAGGTGCATTGATTGCAGTTACTATGGCTGAAGAGCAATGCCAACCCCACAGCACACATCATGTGACACATAGCTCATTAGTTCATTAGTGTAATTAGACTTGTTTTTTCTTTTTTTTTTCTTTTTTTTTTTTTTTTTAACTATAGTCTCACTGAGGCTTCAGGTCATAGTTTTGAATTAAATTCAGAGTAACTGCACAGAAGACAATTCATTTTTTCCTGGTGGAAAATCAAGTAGAAATTATAATCAAGACCTTCAGTTCTGTCCATGAGTGGAAGAAGGGCTTACAGAACACAACCTCTGGGTGTGTTACAGGGGTCTAGCCATAACCAGTTTTCTGCATGGGGGCAGAAGTGGCTTACACTTTAAGGCCAACCAGTGAGGAAGGGATGCAAAGACAGAATACTTCACCAACTCCCAACTTATATTTCTGTCTCTGACTGCCATTATTAATGAACTCATTCACTTTCATAAAAACAACTACACAAGTGCTTCTAACCATATCTATAAAACTATTTAATGCTCTTTTCGAAACAAGGCATCTTACAGCCATAGTAATTGCAGTTTTACTAGACCTTTAAATGAGAAGCAGCTACTTATTAAGTTTTGATATGGTGAGTTGATTAGACAAGTTAAACATAAAGGTACAATTTATGCATACTGCATAACCACATGTGCACATAGTGCAGTTCTCACATTGGTGTTTGGCACTCACTGCATAGGAAATCCTGCTACGTACACAATTTTATGCCACTTACAGGTTACAAGTAGTAAAGCGAAAAATGCTGGATTTTACAGGAAAATAATATTCATAAATCTCCAGCAGTGAATTAGAGTATAACTCAGAGCTGTCTTTGTTTTGCTGCTGCAATGAATTCAATTCTGTTGCCAGTGCAGAAACAATAAACACAAAGACCAAAGTGGAAACCACTCCCCTCGCATTTGGCAAGTGCTTATATCCAATTTACAGCTGGACTCTCAAAACAGCTTCTGAAACAGTACTAATAACAAAGTTCCCACAGATACTATTTTTTTTTTTTTTCTCCTAGAGAACTGAAGCAGTCCACTGTTTAAAAGTTAAAGATGTCTTCTCATGTCTTACCTGGTTTTCCCAGTTCATCTGTCTCTGATCCTCTCAACACAAATCATATTTATTTGCCTTTTGTCTTATTAGGAAACTTGCTCAGTGTGTTGTGTATTAAAGAGAAGTCCCTGATATAGCTCTCACGAGAGAGACACTATATTGCCTGAACAGTCCTCTGAACTTAGTTCCTCCTGCTCTGGTACAACAGGACATAGTTATATTTTTTCACGTTGATTTGGTTATTGTCATATGCCAAATTCACAACATTCAGATCAGTGCTCTGATCTCTGACAGCACAATAGTTGTGTTAAGTATGTAGGCCTTCACCGGCAACAATGCAATTAATCACAGGGAACTCAAATTTATTAATTTGATGAGATGCATCACAACGTATAAAATGGTCAGTGCAACCTACGTTTAGACTGACTTTGGTTCATTACAAAAGAAGACATGTCAAGAATTTTAATTATATATTTGTATTGTTCATATTGCATGTTGATATTAAGCTGATGTATGGAGGATTTTCTCTAACATCTTTATACCTGGAATTAAAATCAACTCAGAGACTGATTCAACAAAGACTTCACACATGCACAACATTAGGAAACTGAAAGGCACCACTGTGGACTGTTCATACATTTAAGTACCTTGCTGATTCAGGGCTGCAATGAGTGGAAGAGTCAGGAAATATGTGAGGAAAAAATATTTATCAGAGGTTAATAATCTATTCTGCCTCTGGCATAAAAAGATTACCACAGGAAACTGGAAGGAATTTGTCTCCCCCTGAGCAGAGTTGCACAAACAACTATTTTCTTCTAATATAACAAGTATTGGTTAGTATTGGGCACCAGATACAGGATGTGGTGAACTAATTGTCTTAATCTGGCATGACAAGACTTACCTGTGATTTATGAGCATGGCTGTGATGGTACAATCAAGCTGTTCTAGCCCAGAGTGACAACACTGACTGGCTATTTTTAACTTACACTGATATGAGAAAGAAAAGAATGAGACCTTAATTATAAAACACATGAACTAACTGTGGTTTTCAAACTCCTTCAAATTTTCCAGTAGAAATTCAGGGCCTATACTGTGGATTGAAGTCTCCTTAAAAATAGTTTGCTTTTCTCTCAGACCTTTTAAAGACTCTTTGGAAACAGTTCACAAACCACAGATGTCCATGGACCGAGGCTGGAAAACTTTTGCTTTCAAGGGATTGGTAAGTCCCTAGAAAAAGCAAGTGAGCTGTCAGAAGCTCGTGTGGACAATAAAGACTTCAATTACCCTTATTATAAATATTTTGAATAATATGACAGCATAAGAAAATTCATTTTGAACAGAAAGCAGGAGTTATTGCCTTGAAATAATAAAAGATTTCTACAAACTGTAGAGTTCGAGTATGCACAAGAGAAATGGCTGTGTTTTGTTTAAATATGATATGCTGGGTATTGCCTGGCATTTTGCTTCTTATAGCATTTCTCAGAAGAACAAAATGTAATAGCAAAATGTACCGAAGTGATACCGAAGGCAAGCATATATATTTCTTTATTTGTTAGGTCTAACGTGGTCACAGTTTTCTAGGTTTTCACTTACTAGTTTATATCTGAACAAAGAAAGGCATATAAACTCCTAACACAATCAAGTGGAATATGAAATAAATAAATAGGATAAGTTACTATGAATATGATAAACGCATCTCTTTGTATCATATCATTTATTCATTATTTTTTCTAGTAAGCTCAATAAGTTCCTTAATTACTGTGAGCTGAAGCCCAGGTGAATCAGAGGGACTGATGGAAGATCTTTTACAATCTGCATTCAGCTCTGTTCTATTCAGACACTCAGAACATTGCTGCTGAGAAGTGGTTCCACAAATGTCCAACAGAAATTAAAGATGCTCATATGGGATTGTTGTGTTGGGAACTCTGAGACATTAAAATTCTCATTCTCTTCTACCTCGTTTATCCGAGTGTGGACAGCATGACAGTCCTAGGGAGATAAGGCTTGAAATAACCCTTCCACCTACTACTACTGTGACCCATTCTGCTTGATCCTGTATCTAAAGTCTACTTAGAAATTAGAAGTCCCATGGACTCAACTTGGCTTCTAAGTTATGTCCTCCAAGGAACATCTTTCTAATTGATTTTCAGGTTCATTTACAGTCGCCAATACTGCAAATCTGCAAATGCCAGCATGATTTATCATTTATCTGCTTGCAATTCATGTTGTTTTGGGGTATTTTTCTCCAATTAATTTTGATAGAAGAGATTGACAGGTGCTCTTTTAAGACCATGCCCCTAACAGAGCATTTAGGGGCTGCATAAGACCATGTTTCTTACATTCATTTCTTCTGTTTGCAGGTTCACCAGCAATGCCCAGAACATTGCAAGACCATCTCTTCACCCAAATGCTTTTACTGCTTCACAAAAATGTATGGGAAATGTCCTGAGAAGATCTCCTGGGATTGACCTCCACATACAAATCATATCTACAGTATTAAAAAATAATCTATGTAGTCAGAAGTCACATCAATTAATTTTATTAAGAAATATGCCACATTAAGAATGTCTGCCACTACTCTGTATAGATACTTCGTTTTATAATTTGAACTTCAGTAAATAGGTTCTCTGGATTTTCTCTTGTCTATGTACAAATACCACTGTGGTGGTAACATAATCAGAAAGTTATCACATTATGATAGGAAGAACTTTGTCTTCAGAAAAAATAGCAAATATGGTCTACATTTCTTCAAGGAAGGCCTGATTGGGGAGTTTGCCTCCATAGTTTGCCTCCATAGAGATGATGGCGAAGCGTTGCTTGTGAACATCGACTGTACATATTATGTCTGTGGCTGCTACAGTTTGAAGTTTCCCTCATTTCAGCAAGTTGGCCTTGTGAAGTGATCACAGAAAGATAAGAGAGGAAGTAGAGAAAAGCAATTTTCAATATCAACAGAGGCTTAAACATAAAACAACAGAGAAATAATGATATATTGCATTGTCTCTGATTGGATGGAGAGTTTTCTTCCATCCCTCAAGGCAGAACTTTAAATACAGGAACAGTCAGTTCCCAACATCTCTAAAGATTACCCAGCAGACTGTGATAATCTCATTATTAAAAAGACCTAACCAGACCTTTCATATAGCCTAAGGGAGAACTGGAGCTTCTAGATCTCCCAGTGATGCTGGACTGTCCCCTTGGATTTCCTAGTGGAGCCCATTTGTGGCTAGCTAAGCTTCCTTTGGGATTCAGTAGTTATCCTGATCCAGCAATTGTATTTCTGGCAAACACTGTTTCAAAATTGCCCTTCCAGCTTGCTTGAAATCTGTGCATATAATTCCACTCTGCTACCGAGCTGGCTTTCTTTTTATCTTTCATCCATCCACCCATTCCAAAATTAGAACTTACACTGAAGAGAAGTATGCTTATATCAGGCACTCTGACTCCATTCACACCTATGTGTATGTATGTGTAAAATCTGGATACACTTTACAGCAAGTAACAAACTGTGGATAGGGGAAATATTTTTGATAGAAGCCAAGCTTGATAAAAGGAGTGCACTCTGTCGTGCCTGAAAGTATGATATTAATAATTAAGCCATGCAATCATTACCTCAGGATATTATTTCTTAAATATCTCTTGCAAAGGCAATACGATTACATATGAATTATATCAATTTTCTACCAACAAAAAAAAAATCCACAGAAATAGGAATTGAATTACACTGTCCAATTTGCTGTAAAGTTCACTGTACGTGAAGGAATTAATCAAAGCTACCACCACCCATTTTTATGGGAACATAAAATGATGTGAACTTCCATTTTTAATAAAGATGCATAGCTCTTTTATGAAGACTGACTAATAACACTGTAATGAACTGAAAAGCTACTGATACATTAAGAATGAAAATTTTGAGGTATGTGTTTACTGAGCCTCCGGTTTCAAGCCAGGCAACACATCCATATGAATCTGCATATAGATAAAAGAAAAATCCAAACAATAAAGTTGATGTGAACTCTGTGTAAATTCAACTCCCACATATTTAAATGGCCAGTGACATTCTTATTATCTAGCTACTTTCACCTAAACGATCCCTCAGACAGATGTGCCCTGCGTTCTCCAGCAGTTTGAGACCTCATGCAGTTGACTCTCTCTTACCACAGTTGTCCAAGATTGGATATTCCCAACCCAGTTCAAAGGGCTACAAGGCAGTGAGGGTAATTTCTTAGGTCCCAGACTGAGGAGGATTCTGAGCAGCAACATGGCTGTGTTCTTTATGCTGAATACAGGTTTTTAATCAGGAAGGCTGTCCCTCCTTCCCCCAAAAGGACGCTAATTAATTAAAGTCATTTGATATTAATTGAATAATCAGATAGCAACTAATTTATTGTGACTGCATTCATAAAGCTTTTGCTCCTGCTCCTCTTTTTTTTTTTTTTTTTTTTTTCTTAACAGTGAAGAATGATGCAATTGAGTGGAATATTTGCTTAAACGGTGTTTAAGCATGGAGTAGAAATCAATGTGGGAATACTTCAATCACAGCAGAAAGTTCTCAGAGTGCTGTTTATCTGACCCAGAAGTAAGTGCTGCTCTACTTTCTTTTGGACAACTGAATTGAAATGGAGGCAAAATCTGGGCTAAGGGAAATTTTTATGGTGGTTTTTTTTTTTATTATCTTCGGAGCAGTCATTCAGCCAGTTAACTTTGTTCACCAGGTGTTTTCTCATTTCTCACAAATAATTTTATCTACATTGGAAACAATCAAAAGTTTGCTTAGTTGCTAGAATTCATCTGGAGGAAATCTTCAAGGTCTTTAATCTTGGGTGGCCCTTCACTTTGGCTCTTTGTAGCCCTTTTCCTAGTTAATATTAAAAAAACAAGCAAACAACTAAGGGCAATGTTTCATAACTGCAAGAGGTAAAGTGCTAATGAATAATAGAACCACTAGTAATAGACAAAGGTGGATTTCTTGATTATATTTACTAAATTAACAATCATTATCATTTGATGTGATGCTCAGAGGCATCATATCATGAGTCAGGGAATTGAATTGTTTACTTGTCTTTCCCAGCTCTGTAAACCTAAACATCAATCAAATGCTAGAAAATTGTTTAACTAGAATGGTGATTACTTTATTCACTCTTCTGGACTGCTTCTGCAGAGGAAGAATATTTCAGAAGCATCATCTTCTCTTTTTTTGCCCCTATCTCCAACTGCCTCGTTCTAAATATGTGCTTCCTGTGAATCCTAAGAGGGACCACATGCCTCATCTTAAGACCACTAAACTACAGAGATGGCAACAAGAGAGAAATACAATATTCCAGTTGGATAATCACCAAGCAGTCTGATTCACTTAGTCTAATGTTCCCAGTCAGATCCTGGCAATGAAATAAGCATGTAGGAGGATGAAAACAGATTAGTTTTAATTAAAATAATAAAAAGGTCCAAGCCATGGACCTCAGGTTTGAGATCCTCTTGTTTTTTTCATGAGGAAGAATATCTGATCAAACCTTATTCTGAATATCTCCCTCAGGTTTTTAGTCTGATTTGAATTCAAAGCCACATGGACTTACATTGGATACTTCTAAAAAACTACTTTGAAAATGCTCACCATTTTGTCAGTCCAGACCCACAGTTCATTTTCGATACTGCTTAGCTCTGGATTTTTTCTAGGAGTTAATATCATTGTCCCAGTCTAACTCCAGTACAACATCTGTGTTGGTCTTCATTGTTATATTACTCTGATTATTACTTATGCAGTTTTAAAGGTCTAGGCTTAGGTCAATGTTCCACTGTGTTAGGACCTGGATATTTTAGGATATCCCAACCACAAAAGGTTTCCTTTTCTTGCCAGGGAGAAATAGACCCTATAAATAATATTGGCAGAATTTGGGATCCACAATAAGGAGACAATTAATTATGTTATTATTAATAATTATCATTTTGGGGTCTCCTGTATCAGGATTAAGGCTCTGCAGGTGCTGAACAGCATTGCTGTACAGAACCTCAGTGGCAGCTGGCACCAGCTGGAATCCCATTTCCTGCTCACCAGAGCTTCAAAATATGTCATTACATGTAGAGAAAAGAGGGAGAAATGTTGTTTGTCTTTTAATTTCTCTTAAAATCTTCTGCATTTGTCTATAATGCACCATTGACAAAGCTACTACTGATTTAAATAAAAAACAAGCAAACAAAATTAAACAGACTAAAATCATGCCTACATGTGCATAGAAGCATTTATCAGATTGGCCCATATATTAAAAGGCCTTTTTTTTCTTTCTGATGAGCTGGAAGTGAAATATTTTTAAAGTCTTGTGTTGTAAACAGAAAATCCATTATTTAAATTAATGATTTATTCCTTTAAAGCCAGGATGTAATCTATCCCTGGCATGATAAGACACACATTGTCTTCTATCTGCATATAGCCATGTAACTGCAATATCTGGCAGTGAATATGAAAAAAAAATAAATCAATTTTGCCTGGTTTCAAGATATCTCCTAAGTCTGAGATATGTCTCACTTGTTTTTCAAATACTGCTACAAGTAATTTAAGCTCCATGTTCAGAGAAAGAACTTGTTTCTGTGTGGGTGCACACATCTGTATTACCTGATTGGCACTAAATTTTACTTATTTTAAACAGAAAGATTGCAGTTCTCTTCCAGCGTTTTTTTTTTTCCAGAGGAAACAATCATTAAGAGACTGACTGATCCAATGCCCAAAGAAGTTGTTGTTGCAGTCTCAAACTTTGATGAAGTGTTGATCAAGGTCCTTGATCAAGGGATCCTTGAGGGGTTTTAAGGTCCAGCTTCCCATGAATATCTAGAAGGACCTGAAAGTTTGAGTACTAACAGTGAAGCCCTCAGTTCTGCATGCATGATGAACATTTAGCATTCAGAGAATCTGCCAAAAGCCATCAATCACCAGGTGCTGGCCTGGATCAGTCTTGTATCTGATGTAGATTTTGTGTTTTCTGTGCTCCTGAATAGCTGGAGAGATATGCAAGTTACAAGATCACAGAATAGCTCTGGCTGGAAGGCACTTCTGAAGATCATCTACTCCAACCCCCTGCTCGAGTAGGATCAGCTACAGGATGCTACTCAAGGTCACAAAACTTGTGTTTTGAATATCTCAAAGGATGCAGACTATACAACCTTTTTTTTCGTTTTTTTTCTTTTTTTTTTTTTTTTACTTGAGTTTAGGTGGAATTTTCTGTTTTTCACTTTGTCCCATTGTCTCTTGTCCCATTATTGGGCACCACCCCCCCAAGCCTCCTCTTCTCCAGGCTGGACAGTCCCAGCTCTCTCAGCCTCTACTCACATGTCAGATGCCAGTAATCACCTTGGTAATCCTTCACTGCACTTACTCCTGTAGGTCTGTGTCTCTCTTGTACTGGGAAGACCAGGACTGGACACAGCACTCCAGATGGTGTCTGCTCACCAGTCCTCAGTAGAGGGGAAGGATCATCCCCTTTACACCTGCTGGCAAAGCTCTTCCTGATGCATCCCAGGATGCTGTTTTCCACCTTTGCTACAAGAGTCTGAGTTTGTTTGGTCAACTTGCTCACCAAGAACCCCTGGCTCTTTTCTGCCAAGATGATTTCTAGATGGTCAGTCCCCAGAGTGTACTAGTGCAAAGGTGGTTGTTCCTCCTCTTGTGCAGGGTTTTTCCCTTTGTTGAAGCTCATGGGGTTCCTGTTGGCCCATTACTCCAGCCTGTTAAGGTCCTTCTAAATGTCAGCACAACCATTCAGTCTGTTAACCAGTTCTCCTAGTTATGTGTCATCTGTGAATTTTCTGAGGGTACACTCTGTTCCATCATCCAGATCATTGATGAAGAGGTTAAAAGGTATTAATCCCAGTATCAGCCCTGGGGTGGCTAGTGAGTAGTCACTGGCTTCAAGCTGCCAATCACAATGCTTTCAAGCCCAGCACTTCAGCCAGTTTTCAATTCACCTCACTGTCTCATATATTTAGCCCATACTTCACCAGGTTGTCTGTGAGGATCTTAACAAGTGACATGTCACAAGTCTTACTAGAGATAAACCACATCTGCTGCTTTCGCCTCACCCACCAAGCTTGTCATCTCATCATGGAAGGCTATCAGGTTGGTCAGACGTAACTTCCCGTTGATAAATCTGTGCTGACTGCTTCTGATCACCTTTCTGACTTCCAAGTGTCTAGAAGTGGTTTCCAGGATTAGCTGCTCCATCACCTTTCCCAAGGATCAAGGTGAAGCTGTCCTGCCTGTAGTTGCCTGGATCCTTCTTGCCCTTCTTGAAGACAGGAGTGACATTTGTTTTGGTGCATCCCATCACAGTCCATGGACTTGTGTCTGTCTAGTTTAAGTATACCCTGAACTATACCGAGGGTAAGTCCACTTTGTTCCAGACATTCCCAGTAAAGGATAAGGTAAAGAGGACACTGAGTACCTTGTCCTTTCCACGCCTTTTGTTATTAGGACCCTGTCCCCTTTAGCAGTGGGTCCCCATTTCCTCATTTCCCCCAGTATCTCCCTAGTATCTAGTATGCTCGTGCTACAGCACAACATGGCACTGCATGCCATGGTACAGTACTTCTTCCAGCAACCTATGAACACTACCTCTGAACATAAACAGGACCCAGAGGAGCTGGGGCTGGGCTCTATGATAAATTCCTGAACAACGGGATTTCAAGCAGTGTGTGCAAAAGTGCACCAGGAGTTGCAGAGCCTGACTTTGAAAGTCCAGCTGCAAATTTAATTTTCAGTGATATGAGCTCCAGCTTAATGAAACTATATTTTCTCCTCTCTACCAGATACTTTACCTTTCCCTTTGTCTGCCCTGTTGCTTGCCCTAAACTCAGCTAGCTCTGATGGAATGAATCCTCAGCCAGTCAGTCATTCCCTCAGGCAGGGTGAGCTTCTGTTGCTCCATTTTTTGGCAAAATCCGCAGCACAGATTTCTAAATGTCTTGTATTTATTTTATTGCTTTTTTTTGTTTGTTTGTTTTTTTTTGTGTCTGTGCATGAAACCTTATGTTTGGTGGGTAAACACTGGGTAAACATTTTTCATAGAGACTTTTTAGTTTTTAATAAACAGAGTAATTTTCTCAAATAGCTTCTTTCTTACTCTGCTTCATAATATCATGTGGAAATAGATGGTCTGTTTCAACATCGGGGAACTGGAGGGATAAGAATAGAGACAGCAGTGTGGAAGCAATGGGTCCCTCTTCTGCCCATATGGTTCAGGTTTGCATTTTGGCTGGCACGATAATGTGATTGCTGGCAGATCGAATGTTTAGTCTCCAGAGCAAATAGCAGCCAATGAGTTGGGGTGTAATGTACATGTGGAGATGTTCATAATATTCCACACAGGCTGAACCTACAGCAGGAGTGAATTCAGCTGCAGTGAAAACAGAGATGCTGCATGAATCCTTCTGTCAGCACAGCAATGGCATTTCCAGGCTTTTGCGTTTGGAAAGGGGAGGAATGTGCCTCTGGGGATGGAGAATGCCACCATTCTCAGATTCTCCCGTGGCAGGAATTTCTGATTTGCCACATAGAAGGTGATGTATTCTGATGAGCCTGAAAGTTACATTTCATCACTGCTTTATCACCCGATGAATCATTACGGCAGATGAATGTTAATTGTAGCTAAACAAATGGGCATGTCCTCTCTACCCCCAGACAGCTGCCACTGCTGTAAGATATTAGGCAGAGGGTGCAAAGTGTTTCTGGATGGAAGGGAAGTGCTACCCATACCTCTGGAGCTGCATAGCTGCAGTGTAATGAAATGCCAGGTGTGGAAGAGTGTTTGGGTTGGAGCAATTTCCATTCACTCTGTGGTTTGCACCCCTCTGGGGACACGCAGCAGTGCAGTTCCCTTAAGTGGTTGTTTGCTCCCAGACAGCAAGGTCTGCATGGGAACAGAGTTAACTTTGTCATGTACCGTTGCACTGACATGCTTGGGGCTGAGCGGATACCTGGCATCGATAAATAAGGAGCCACTGGGATGGTGGGAGAGGCTGCTGACCTGGATGTATGGCAGAACACCACTGGTTCCTTGGGGACTGCCAGTTCTTCATTTAAGGGTTGTTTGTCCAGGGAAAGTAAACTGACTGAGCAGACTGGGTTTTTTTCTTCCAGCAGTTGCCCCTCTTGGCTGACCTGGAAACAAATCTTCTGTAGCTAAGCCACTGAGGCCTAGTTCGTCTGACACTTAATGACTTGACTTCTTCTGCTGTTGTTATAGAAACCAAAACAAAGTGTACTGGGGTACCCCATTTCACCTAGTTCATGTTTCTCCTCAACAGGATGCAACTGGTAGGCAGTAACTTGCAAAAATGACATTTCTGTGCCATTCTCAATTCTCTGCCATAAGACACTCTGTTTCTAGGAATACAGGTGCGTGATGAGAGAGCTGTAATCAGATACCCAGGTGGGGAGCTAAGTTCTCAGACCTGTTCATCCTACAGGATATTTTAATATTTGTGAAGGTGCATGGCTGGAACAGAAGGAGGTGAGTCAGGAAAGGAAAGGAAGTGCTAAGAGCTACGGAGACTTGTGGCTAAAATTCAGCCACCTCAAGGTTAGATACATGCATTTTGGTGCGTGAGAGCGGACATCTGTAGCTGGTCTTTGTGATGGGAGGGTGGACGGGAAATATCTAAGCATTTACTTTGCAGGGTTGAAAAATAGCTAGGGTCTGCACCGAGTGCCTTGGCATCGATGAAATTCAGATGGCAGCAAACACGTAACACACAGTGTCTTGTTCTCAATATGTGGGCCCATCTCTGCAGGATTCCCCACCTGGAACGATTTCCTGGAGACTCTGGTTATGCCACCAGGAGCCGTTCGCTGCCTCAGAGGCTTCATCCCCCTGGCCCCAGCCCAGCTTGTTTGTCAGGTACCTCCTCAGCTCAGGCACGGATGGCAAGTGAGAGGAGGGGAGCGAGGAGATCCTCACAGACAGTTCAAACGCAGACTAAGAGGCATCTGTTGAAATGTCGTCAAAGTAGCAGGAATTCATTTTATTGAAGAATACATATAATAAAGATAGAACAAAGGGACTGAAATGGTGAACAGATGGGCGGGTGTTCTTCAGTGGCTCAGGAGCTGTGTGAACATGCTGGTTTATGCCCTCCCCTTTTTCTGCCTTTTTTTTTTTTTTTTCCTTGGTTTGGTTTGGTTTAGTTTTGATGCATCAGGGTAGGATGTGAGATGATATGACAGCATATGTCAGAAACTTGGGGGAAAATAAAACCCCCTTTTTTTAACATCAAACTACTGCTATCAATAGGAACAGCAACTGTTCAAAATTTGTTTCAGAGCTGCCAAGAAGTGAACATTCACAGGAGAGAGAGAAAGAGAGAGAGAGAAGGGAAAAAATATTTTTCCCTGCTGTTTGCAAGGTGGACACAAATGCAAGCGGTAGGAGGCTGACAACTTGACACATGTCTAATAAATCTAAAGCATGGAAAAAAGTCAACAATGCACTGTACAAGAAAGCATTACTGAGATAAAAAAGTACAATCCAACAAACCCCCCACTTAAAAATATATTTATTCCCAAAATGGTGAGGAACGTAGACATTAGAGCCTCAATTTCTCTTCCCCTCCCCCTCTTTTCTGGATTTCTTTTTTTTTTTTTTTTTTTAACAATGGTCACGTTAGCTCCTGTGCTGAGGAAGTTGAAGCTTGCTGCATTATAAATGAACATGGTGCAAAAGCTGAGTCCAGTGAGCAGATGTTGGGAGCTCAGCGTGCTGGTGACAAAGGGCTAGAGTGCAAGAAGCTTCCATCGCACGTCTGTTCTTCAGCACAGAGCAGGCAAGGTTTTAATTTGACAAGTTGGTTGGATGCAGGGAATTCACAGATCTCGGTGAAAGCCAAACAGATTTGGCCACCTACTGCATGGCCACATTCAGCTAAAAGGGTAGCAGTTGTGGAAATGTCTCCTGCTCCAGTTGCCTGACACCATGCACACAATGGGGAGCTCGAAGAGGCTTGTTTACCACTAGCAGTAAATTCCTTTAAAAGGAAAGAATGGGGGGGTAAAAAAAAGTCAGAGAGGAAAAAAAACCATGCTTCCATTATCAAAATAAGTATTTTTATTTTGATTTTTTATGGTTATTTTTTAAACCTCTTCATCCCTTTTTTTTTTCCCTAATAGTTGGTATGTTATGAAATGCAAGAATGAAAATGAATGCCAAAACTAATGGAAATTCTCCTACAAGCCTCATGTAAACAGAAACATCAGCATTAAAGTTATGAATCTTAATTTGTGCCACTGAGCTAAAATTTGTATCTTACTGCATTAAAGGAATATAGACATACAGCACTGTGTAGTGTCTATGTGCAGTACAGAAAACTGACATGGTCTCTCCAATTTATGGGGAAATTGACATAATTTTGAAAAAAAAAAGGAAAAAAGAAAAAAGAAAAACCACTTGTGAACTGGATTTTGCATAATGGGATTAATTTGGTTGACTGTCACATCAACTGTGCTGCAGAATGCAAGTTAATCACAACATCGCTCTGATTTAAAAGAAGAACGAAAGAAAGAGGAGGAAAAGGAAAAGAAAAGGAAAAAAGGCAAGGTATTTTCTTCTTCTCTTCAGTTATTATTTAATTTTAAATGCCCTTGTTTCTTTTGCTGCTGCGGTTGCTCTGGCAAACAAGGCTGGTGGATGTTTGCAATGGTCACTTTTTTCCTTCCCCCACCCTCCACAGTAAAGGGAAAAAAAAAGTCAGTGTTTTTTACAAGCTCATGCAAAACCACTTCTGTGTCATGGCAAAACTATATGCATTTGATCAAGAGAGCCAAAGCAACTTCAAATATTTTGTCACAAGGACCTCACTTTACTGCCTTTGCTTCCACTTACCATCCTCCCTGCCAAAGATGCTCTCAGCACTGGGCTCCCCAAGTGACCAGCCACACTACCCATTTTCTCCCTGGACCCCACCGGTGGCACTGACATCCCTTATTCACTGCTTAACGTCAGAGCACCTGTCAGTCATCTTGTGGCCTATTTCTGTCTGTCTTTATACAAGTATGGGATGAAGGAATGAAATAAACCTTCTTACAGGCTCTCACATTGTGTTCCTGGCAAAGGTACTGAAAACAGAGACGGCACATGTACATGACACATCACTTAAGCCCTCTGGTTTCTATGGTTGCAGTAGATTTTGCTTTCAGGGGGCATTCTAGGAAGGAGATAATGCTGTGCAGTGCTTTGGGCCACGGTGCGGTTGAAGAATTAGCTCTGGGAATTGATCGTACCGTGATAGTGGTGACAGAGAACAAGGAATTGGGGCTGCTGGGATGTCAGAGCAACTTGTGCTTCCAAGGGACAGTGTTGTGTCAGCGATTCTTGAAGGCCCTTGCACCACACCGCAGCCAATGACTGCTCCTTCATCTCTGCCTCCTCGCAACGAGCGCGCTCTTCTACCCAGTGCAAAGCACTGACTAGATTAAACAATTACACTACACTAATTGGCCTGTGTCGGTCCTGATGAGAAAGTAAACAAATACTGCAAAGAAAAGCTGAGACAACTTGTATCTAATTAAATTGATGAAAAAAGTGACAATATTTTTCCCCATGAAAAGAGAAAAGAAAAGAAAAGAAAAGAAAAGAAAAGAAAAGAAAAGAAAAGAAAAGAAAAGAAAAGAAAAGAAAA
>JANHGL010007983.1:0-20965 GCA_024611195.1 Ceyx melanurus | reverse complement strand
TGATTCTACAAAAAAAAAATAACTTCTATCTACAGATTTTACCTTACCTATATAGTTTATCAGAGCTACAAGGTTATAATTTCTTCCTCTCCCCCCAAACAAATGCTTCGGCCAGTAGAAGCCGCTGTTGCCTCTGCCCACCCTGAGGCGTGAGGTAGCGGGCTGGAGGACTGCTACGAGGCAGGGAGAAGTCGATGGAACCAGCTTTTAACTGCTTTACTTTTTTTTTTTTTTTTTTTAGTGTTAATCTGTGCTAAGTCAAAATAAGAACACCGTGAAACCCTCCCCAAGTGTCACTTGAAAGTTGTGATCATTTTAAACCTTCCAAAGCACATATTCTATGCCTCTTGCCTTCCCCTCACGGCTTTTTACTCATAATCCTTCTCTTTCAGGGTCATGTACCATGGGTGAACCTGTATCTGTATTGGAGTTGGAAGCCTTGCATTATTATGCTAAATCTTTCTGTGAATTGGTAAGTAGGTTTGAAACTGGATAAAAAAACTTGCAAGATGTTCTAGTGGGGTTTATATCCAGATCTGCTCTACAGACCTGGATTGTGTTGATCAATTCAAACTGATCCAGAGATATTTTATACCACTATATGGTATTCACTTGCAGGGTATTTTTTTCCCCCCTCTTTGTCCTGGTTTGCTATATATGTTGATCTTATAACTTCTTTTTGAGAAGAAACCTTGGTTTTCATGTAATGTTGCAATAGTTCAGAAATGCTGCTTAGGGTGGATCATGTGATTGTCACCACCTTGAGTCAAGTTAGTCATCATTGCACAGAGCATACAAAGAGAAACCAGACTCTCAGTATTCAATACTTTGCCTTCTATTTTTGTTTCCTATTTGATCATGCTGCTTGTTTATGAAGAGATAACCCCAGACTGTCTTTATACTCATCCAAATATGTTAAATAATCACCTTTTCTTGAGAAAAGGAATTGGTGACAGAATGTAAATGTTTCCATCCTTCTGTCTTTGTCCTTTTCTGTCCTTCCTTCCTGTATTGGTTTAGAAATGAGTATGCAATCATTGCTCAGCTGGTGTAATAATTTGCATTATGTGCAGTGTTAACAAAAGTCTCTTTTCAGCATCACGGAGCTTTCCTCCAGCGACCAGCAGCCAAGCCTAGAACAGGTATGCAAATCAAATCTTAATTTTAACAGCGATAGCTGCAGAAAAGCAGGTGGCTCGAGTGCAGCAAGTACTTCACAAGTGTGTTCACTATACAAATGGTAACCCCTGTGTGTAGGAGACTGAGAGGAACACTGCCAGCTGTGTCAAGGTGCTTCTGCAGATGATATTTGCAGCTAATACTGCTCCTAAGCTGAAGGTACTTCTTGCCACCTTCATAGTCTAATAAGGATCTTTACCTTTTAAAGACAATTTCTGATTATATTGGCAAGAGCCATGCATCACACAAATGATGGCCTCTGGAGAAAAGAAGCTCTTGCTTGTGTTTTTTGTACCATGTTATGTGCTGCACTGCTCTGTGTTTATTGTAGAAAATAATTAAGTGGGATGGATGTTTTTCAATGTTTCTTTGGACTTCAGTGACTTGTGATGCCCGAATTACATAGTCTGATTCCTGTTTTGTTGCAGATGTTGACCCCTGTGATGTGTGGTGCAGTCAACCTGTTGACACCTTGAGAGAATATTGCAACGTTATTAAGATCCGCCTGTTTTGGCCTCTGCTCTTCAGACTTAAAAATGATGATTTTGTGGTTTCTCGCAGGTAAGTAATTAGGTAAAGACTGATGAAAATCACTTGGAGAACGTTCTTTTGCTCATTGCTGCCAGTGAAAAATCTTTGTATGCTTTCAGCAGTAGTAAAACTGTCAGTGGGAATGTTGTTTTTAATTCTGGACTTAGTTAAGATCAAAAGGCAGAGTTCTTGAATATATAGAAGAAAATATTAACAATGGGTTTCTGAAATGTGGAATCTGATTAACTTTATGTACCTGAAAAGTACTTAAATGGGTGGAAGAAAAGCTTTGCAGCTCTCTTTTTTTTTTCTCCCCATTGGCCCACCCCCCTGCAAAGGCTTGATTTGAGTTTGTAACCACACCCTTGCTTAGCTCTAATGACTGTAAACATGTCACAGTGTTAACTTGTCTAAATAAGACCTTTTTCTGCTTTGAAGTGCTACACACATGTCGGCAAAGCATTGGAAGAGACTCTATGATTTAGAGGTTATGGAAGACCTTTTTGATTTGCTTAAAAAAGTTATTGTAAGTACTGGATTTTAACTTCTCAAATATAATAGTTTTAATTAAGCTTTACTTTGTGCATTGTGGGATTATGTCTTGAATTAGACATTTCATTTTGCTGGAGTGAACAGTCTTGAGTTGTACTTTTCTAGAAGGAAAGTGTGTCACAGCTTTTATGACAGTTGGGATAACTAAATGTTTGCAAAATCAATAATAGAGTTGACTGAGGCCCTTTTAAATTGCATCAGTGAGAGAAACATCACCTTTCCCAGCTGAAGTTAAATACTCCTTCCCCCACACCCAGTCATGTTTCCCTCATTTAACAAATGGTATTTGACATTTGGTATTAGGTGTTCAAGTAGTGATCTTGGGGATTCATACTTCCTCATGCACTTTTTGCTGCCTCCTCTGCTGAGTGCTCTATTTTTCCTCTCCTTGCACTTCAGGATGTCCCTGCAGTCTTTCCATTTCTGTCTCATGGGATGGGCTTTTTGTGCTGCTTCTTCCTCTGCTACTCACCCATTCAATTTCCAACTGAATATTTATTTATTTTTCAATAAAAATGGTAGGGGATTTGCTGCTGAATACAAGAATTGTCTGAAATTGTGAAGTAAACCAGAGTAACTGTCCAAATGATACTGCATTCAAGCAAAGCAGAAAATGTTATTGAGTTGAACCTGAACAGACAGAAACTAAAGTTATCAGATCTTAATAACATAGGTTTTCTTTGGTTTCTATCCCTTTTCCAGAATGTTCCATATTTTATTGGTGGAATACTGAAAGCTGGCAGCAGAATAGAAAATGTAAGTTTTTCTAATGGATTTTAATAGGAATATATGTTTGTTTGGTGTTTTTTTTAATGTGTGAATACAAACAAAATATCTAAAACCTTCAAATGCTTGCATTTTTTGAGTCTAGTTTTTGGAATATGTAGTACAAAGGTTTGGGATATTTTCAAGTAGTGATAATGATCATTTTGAAGGACTGTGAATGGCAGAGGGTGGTTTGGAAACATTGAAATCAGCAGCAGTATCAAAGCTGATAGTAGCAATAGCAGAAAGAACAGGTACAACTGTGTGTTACTGATGGATTATTCAGTTCCTGTCATTTTATTGAGATTTCTCTTAGTTGTGGATTTTTACATTATTTTTCAAAAGCATCAGATAATGTGGGAGTATCCCAGGCATGGAACATTCCTCACTAATTCCTTCTCCTTCACATAAAGCTCTGTAGTTCAAACTAGTACATTTAGCTTGAATTGAAGGGGAAATTGTGATTTATGGAATGAAGTCATAGCCCTGTCTTCATGTCTAACAGCCCAGAGAATATTGGTCTTTTTTTAACCAGGCTTGTCACTTGATACTGAAGCAATTTTGTGTGAAGTCATCAAAAAGAAGTTTCTAAACCAAATTCTATCATTTGAATGGCTCCCTGTTGAAAGTCTGTTTTAATTAAGTGAATAATCTGTGTTATGCTGTGCTTGGGTTTCCAGATGTGTCTGTGTGGTGTTGCTGTTTTGTTTTAAGACTTGGCTTTGTATAGAATTAACTATTTTTTCTTTATTTTCCTCCTCAATTGAAACAGGGTGTCTTCAGTCTTGAGGATGCCTTTGAGTGGGTCAGATGCATAGGTGGTGTCAATATTCTGCAGAAGCTGAAGCAAATTGGTGAAGAAATGGGTGATCCAAATGTTTGGATCTGTCTGGAAATTTTCTTTGCTGAATGTAAGTATGAACACCTGGGAAGAAACAGTGGTGAGGAATGTCACTTGTAATTATGAAATGGTGAAGGTTTATCTGTGTTTCATTACTCTGGAATGACTGAAATGGTGGTGGTGGTAGTGTGGGTTTTTTCTTGTGTTTTGCTTATTTGACCCAGTCAGTTCTTCCTGGAATCTCTGTATGTGGGTGGTATTTACACTGTTTGCTCCTTCTGAACACAGCTTCAGAGTATTGTTTTTTTGTCAAAATACTAATTGAGATGTTAGTCACATGTCAAAAATTAGCTTATGAAGCTCCTGGGAGTTACCAAAGAAACAGAAAATAAACCCTACTTCTTGTCTTTGCTATCTTCACCCACTGTATTTTTATGATTTATTATTTTTTTTTTCTCCAGTTAAATATTATATTAGTAAAGTTACTTTGGAAGATTGTGACTTAGTTGAAGAATTTAAAGCTGTGGCCTGTGAAAACTGTAAGAAGGTGAGAGATTCTATCAATTTATTAATTTATTTCTTTGTTTTGGTTTGTTATTTTGGAAGGGGATTAATGATCTAAGATTATACAAACGACCAAGTGAATGAAGATTCATGTTTCAGAAGCTTCAGTGAATAATTTTCCTGACATAAATAGCTTTCTAAAGAGATCTTGGGCTCCTAAACAGAACAGATGTTGCCAGTGTACATTGGAGAGTGTTCCCTTCCTCAAGGAAATGCACTTAATATAGATTGTTCAGCTTGGTAATTTAAACACAGAAATAAGATTATATCAAATTATTTACCATGTGTTCCTTTAGCAGAGGTATTTGGTTTTGGTTCTTTTGCTTTTGTTTTAATTTGGTGTGTGTGTGTCTGGTTTTTGTTTGTTTTCTTTGGTTTTGTTAATGCGTTTGAGTGTTTTTTCTGTGTATATTTTTGTTTTGAGTTTGTTTGTTTTTTCCTATGGGAGCTCTGTCAATTTCTGTGTCTTCCTTGCAACAAATGAAATACCAAATTAAAACTAATATTGCATATTTAACATTCTGGTTTTACAAGCATAAAAACATGTCACTTGTCAGGTGTTTTCTTTACTTGTTGTTGCAAATCAGTTCAATTGCAGTTTGTTTTTTTTCTTGACTTCACAGAGCAGTGAATTTATGAAACTACAAGGAAATAAGGACTTTTCCCTAAGAAACTTTTCTGATGCTATAATATCATATACTAAAGCCATAGAGTTTTGGTAAGAACTAAACTCCTTAACTAGATTGTGTTATGTACTGTGGACTTGAAATCTGGTTTGGTGTTTGTTGTTTTTTTTTTTGTAGGCTAAGATTTAAATTGATTGGAATTTTCATTACTGGGCCTACATTGTTCAGATTATTATATAATTAATATTAATGTTCTTAGTGACTTAACTTGTAAATCAGTGGAACTATTCAAGGGAGCTTGAATATAATTAATAGATTCATAATTGTTGATGCTAGGGTGCTTGCAGAAAATTATTGTGAAAACCTTTCTTTTTTTTTTTTCTTCTCAAGATACTAAAAAATAATTTGTGTCCCTAAATACTGTTTTTTTTCCAAGTCCTGTGAACCATCTTCTGTATGGAAACAGAGCTCTTTGCTTAATTCTCACAAGGCAATATGAGTAAGTAATCCCTTCTTTATAATCTGAAATGTTGGAGTGATCTGCAGTTAGAAATTGGCTATATAATTCAGAAAAGAGTGTTTTGAAAATTTAAGTGATACAGTAATTCTGTTGTTAATACTTCAGAAAAACGGTATTAAGAAAAATGTATCATACTAGCTGTATCTTCAGGCAGTATGTAATACCATTAAAATTAGTAGGATGAGAGCTATACAACTGTAAAAAAATCATGATACTAGTGGGTATTGTCATTTTTGAAATCAAAAGAAATAATGTAATTAAAAGTGGTATCCACATGCTTCTTAGTTTTTGCCCATTTTCCTGGTGTCAGTGTGGACCACTGCTCTCCATAGTAAAGCTGGCAGCTTTATTGTTACTCTTAAAGTCATATTTGTCTAGATTTAGCATGTCTTTTCTGACCATTGGTGAGTTTTTTGATAGTCTCTGTGGTCTGCAGTGCCAAGCCTGTGCTCTTGTCATCTTCTCCTTACATTGCTTTGTTGCATCCTGTGTCTTCACAGGAATTTTTTGAAGTACAGATGATAAATACCTCTTCTTTTTCCCTCCCTTCTCTAAGGAAAGCCATGGCTGATGGAAAAAGAGCCATTATTTTGAAGCCTGATTGGCCAAAGGTTAGTTTCACATACATGTCAAGTTGTGCTTTGTTGGTACTGTAAGCCACATAAGAACCCAGAGTGTTAATTACAGGTTTGACCCAGGTAGATGTGACATTCTCATCTGCATTTAGCACTCATGACAGACAGCAGAATGAACACTAACAATTCTGCTTCACTCAAGTACATAGTTTGCTTGTATTTTTATACTTAAAATACTGTTTCAACATGGTTGTAAGTGTTATTACATGGTGTTCTGTATGTGTAAAGACAGAAGAAAACATCTAAACATTTATTACATTGATGTATGTAGATTATCACAATGCTTTAAAAATGAATAAACACAGTCCTTTAAAATAAAAATAATCCTGATTAATGACCAACACATATTTCACAATATTCTTGGCCTAAAGAAGAGTAAAAGAGAGAATGACAAAATTGCAAAGTAGCAGTTCAGATTAAGGAGAAAAAGGAAACTTGGTCCCAAGTGAGAGGCTGGATGCTCCTCCTAGTGAACTTTCTGTTTCAGTGTGCTGAAAACTTTGGTTATTCCTCATTTGACCTGAAATAGGTGGAGTAGATAACTTAGGAGTATGTCAAATTTAACTCTCTATTGTCTGGTGCAGGTGTTTTAAATAGAATTAGTGTTCTGATTGGTGTAAATGAATGCTTGACATTCCATTTTGTGTCTGTGTAGGGTCACTACCACTTCTGTAAGGCACTGTCATTAATGGGGGAGCACAAACTGGCCTTGAAAGCTAATGAGAGAGCTCAGGAACTCTGCAAGAATATTCTTGATGGATTTAAGGATCTTATTCAACAAAATGAAAAGTTAAAGAAGACATTAGAAGAGAAGAGTGGTAAGATTTTCTGTTTTCAGTAACTACTCTGAGTGTCACAAAATGCCTTCATTGGTATCTTTCCTTTGAAACTAATGAATTCCTTTTTTGTTTTGTTATTTCCCTTCCAATATAATTTTCTACAGGTGTTAAACAACATATCTCACAGTCATGGCTTCCTGAGAATAAGCAAGCAACTGTCAGGTTTGCTTTTTTTGTTTTAATTAGCAATGCATAGTATAAGATGTAAATAATACATGGCACAGATACTGCTTAAATCTTATTATCTATCATTAATAAAACCTGAATTGCAACCAGATTGCAGCCTAGGAGCAATGAGGACTTTTAGGAACTAAATAAGGTCGTGTGAGATGTGTTGCTGGTTTCCTTCAGCATGAAGTTTTACTCGTATTGGAAATAACAGGAGGCTTTTAAATTTTCATTATTTTTGTCCTCCAAACTTGAAGTACTTTGCTGCTGAGGAAGCTTGGTGCATGGAAACATCTGTGCAATCACACCCCATTTTTCTGTTTTCTTTGCTAGATGAAGCTCACTAGGAGATGAGGATGATTTGAGGAACTAAATGCTAGCAAATGCATTTTGGCAATGGTAAAAACAAATGTGTATCCTAATTTGTAGGAACTTGGTTTGTAGGAACATGGAGAGAAACTCCATGTTGGCAGATTCAGCTATTTTTTCTATGAAACTTCTTTTATTTTGAACTTGGAGAAGCTAAATTTGTTTCCTTTCTACATTGCACAAATAAAATGGGACCTCAGACAAGATTTTTAAACAATTAATTGCCATCATGATTCTTTTTTAATTCACTTCCATTTTATAGAAAATGGTGCTTTTTTTTGTTATATTTTTCTCATAGCTTTGGTCTGTGGAATTTAAAAGTATAAATAATGCCTGTTTTAAAAAATCCTTTAAATATATTTATGGTATTACAGTTCTATGAGGGGTAGACTTGTTGTATTCATTTTTTTACTTATTTTTTTTTCCATGATACATGTATAAATACAGGGAAAACCCATCAACACTGGAAAAACTAGGGTTCTCTTTTTTCCTATCAGGGACAACAGTTCTTCAGACTCTCACTTAACAGTATCTCAAGAACAAAAAGAAGTAGAAAAGGACAGCAAGAGATCACAGCCTGATCCTAAAGATCATTGTCATGAAAAGCATGATGCCATGGTAAATTATGCTGCACTATCAACCTGGATTGTGTGATTTAGTGGTGTGGCTGCATTTTGGCAGTGTTTTAGTAATGGTGGATTTCTTAGCCAAGTGTGTGAAGCTATAGAGTATATTTTGTGTTCTCTTCATAGTTGATTTTTGTTCCTGAAAAATAATTAAACTGAGGATGCATGTTAGTGAAGGACGACCAAAGAAATCCAGCAACCAAAGCCTCTAAATGTGTGGTTTAGGTTATTTTACTCTTCAAAGTAGTAAAACCAAACTCATGTGTTCATCTTTAGGTGACTGACATCCAAAGAACAGAAAGCAACGGTTCAGCTCTGGAGTTGGCACCAAGTGAGTTTGTTTTTGTCACTTATCAAGTCTGAGTTGGTGCTTCTCTTGCTCTTGTCATTTTTAATAAGCAAATGAATATCTGGTGTTATTTTCACAAAGGCAAGCTATCATATTTCACTTTTCCTTTTAGTTACTTAAATAATACAGTTACTTAATACTTCTGTGTTATCTTCTGTATGTTTTTGGAGTTTGAATCTACATGGTTGAATTCAGAAATGAAACTGGAACTAAAATCTAGAATGCTGAGTCACACTTTGTTAATAAAACTTTCTTTAGCTTGGAGTCAACTTCACTAGTTAGAATCTTGTAGAATCAGATCATATCTTACAGAATCCTAAGACTCTTCTGTTTATTTGAAGTATCATTTCCTCTTGATGGGATTAATAAAATTGTATGCTAATTAATAAAAATGTCAAATTCATACTGCAACTCTGTGGTAGCTTTTTGAAAAACTTAATGGTTGTGGTAAACATTTACAATATCAGAAATGAAGACCTATTATTGATAAAGCCAAATGGGAGTTCCAAGTCCTTTGTTTTTTTTGTTTGGGTTTGTTATTTTTGTTTTTACTTTATTTAGATCATTTTGTTTGAAATATTTTTTTCTCATTACAGGCCATAGTCATCAAAAAAAAGGAAAGGCAAAAACCAAACCTGGTGACTCTGAAAAGATGAGGTAAGAAATGTTATGTATTTTCAATTTTAAGTTATTTTATGTAGGATTTAAAAAGGAGTTAATGTAACCTTGACTTGCTGTTTGCTAATTGCTTTGTTTACATTGTTTACCTGCTCTTCAGGAGATAGTTCTTTGTGAGAGATTATTCAAGTTCACAGAATCTCATTTTCCATGAGGAGAGATACAGATGTTGAAAACTCAATGTTTTCCAAAGCTCAGCTGATTTTTAGTAAGTGAAGGCACAATTTTAATCCCCACTGTTTAAAAGCAAGTCACAGATATAGTCATAACAAAACCCATGCTGCTTTTACAGCCAAAGAGAGTAGGAATTTTGTTCCAATTACATTGAGACTTGCATCACAACAGAACTTTAGCTCTATCTTACTTTCAAGGTACAGGGGAGTTCTGGTCACCTATCCCAGCCCTTCATACAACCTACTCAGCTGAGAATAAGATGAAAACAACAAATAAAATTATGGAGAACACAGCTGCTTCCCTGAAGCCCTAGTGATTCCTGAGCCAGAAGCATATGAGTAATATGAACAGTAACATCACCCTTGATAGTGTCATAGCACCTGCTGCCACAATTGTGCCACAGTGATCTCTAGCATGTAGGTGAATGTGCTGTGGTTGATAAAAACACTGCCATTGCTGCCTCTTGAACATCAGATGACATGTAAAGTACATCTGTGAAACTCACTATGCCATTGTCCTGTTATTTTCAGAGATCACCTTGAGTCCAAGGTAGAGTTTAAAGCTCTCCAAGAGAAAATCTTCTCTACTGTGCAACAGGTAACTGGAAACTCATGAACATGCCACCTTCAGCATAACTGATTTGTCACTAACACTGTCCAAAATCTCAACTCATTTAAAAAATGTAATACTCTGTGTTTAGCATGACTCTTATCAGGGCACAAAGGTGATGTGATTACACTGATTTATACTGTCCTGGTGCTGGTAGTCATCTTCTCACTTTTCCTCTGTAAGAAGTGCAGAATTTCCACAGTTGTCTTTTAGATAACTATTTTAGCAAATAGCTTGCTTGCTTAAAATAAAAACAAAAGGCTTTTTTTTTTTCTTTTGGACTTCTTGTTTTCCTAAATATTTTAGGTAGATTTAACAGTGTTCCCAGAAGAAGTGAAATCCCTTGTTTGTGAGGGTTCTACAGCCCTGCTGGACCAGAGGTGTCACAGTGCTGAGCAAGCATTTGCACAGCTGCTGAGCATTCTCAATCCTTCAGAATTAAAGGTAAACTGAGAAGAACAATACAGTTTGTTAGACTAATTGAAGTTATGCTTTCAGTACCACGTTTCATTCTTTTTTCTTCCACCAAAATAGTCATTATTATTGAATTGTTGTCTGTGATATTGATTACAGTCACTGATAATTCTACAAATGAGAACAGGAATAAAAAAGGTAATAGCATAGGATGTGTTTTTGTAATGTTCAGCATACATGTTTCTAGACACAATTTAAAAAATACATACTAAAATAACATTCTTCTAAGAATAATATACTCATCAAATATCTTATTTGGTAAGAGATTGCTGGCCATTGTCAGCTTAACCTTTATTCATAATAATGTAGGGTAAAAATATATATTCTTCAGAACTGTTTGATGGCAAATACTATGAAATTGTATGTGTTTAGCCAATAGTCATTGGCCCATCTGTTGTCATACATGAAATTACTGTCCTGTTCTGTGTGACAGTGCATGTGCACATGTGTGTGTTTCAAGCTGCCATTTTAGCAGGGGCTTTTTCAGTGCCAACAAGTCTGTCCAAGCAGGTAATGCACCAATCCATCTGCAATTGTGACCTAGTTTATTAGGAAGAAAGATGGATGAAAATAGAGTTTCTTAGCTGTGTTGTAGTGAACACCTTCAAGTCACAGTAGACAGTCATGTTGTAGTTACCAGCAAAGTGTTTTTGTGCCTGATCCTACTGTAATTTGACTTCTTTTTGCAGCAACAGAATCTTCGTATTATTAATTATGTTTTAATCATCTATGGACATGCCACTGCCCTTCTTGGAATAGGACAACCTGAGGTATGACATTAAGCATCTATATTGCTTTTTTTCTAGCTCAAGTAGTCAGCTGTCCATTTTTGTAACTTAGCAAACAAAATGGGGAAAGAAAATCATACTGGTTTCTGTCTGGGACTAGATCTTGAATGGTTTTGGATGAAGTGAACTACCAAATAACTCTTCATTTTAAGCTTTCAAATGAGATTCTTAAGTATGAAATAGTATAGTAAATTTTTTATCTTCTACTTTGGTGCAGTGTTGTTATGCACTAGTCTTTCTTACAGAAAGATTCTGCTTCCAAAACAAGGGAATGCTTTTGGTTCTGGAAAACACCAAAAGTGTGGGTTGTGTGTGGGTTTTGAGGGTGTTTTTTTTTTTCCTGCAGTGTCTAAAAATATTCAACATCTTAGAATTAACTTAAAAATGTCTGGGTGTTTGTAGCTCAGTGAGCTCAGCCATTTAATTACAGTATTCCAGAGTGTGCCCATGTTTATAGAGAAAGTTGTGGGATGTTTTGTTTTATTTTGAAAGGAAGCCTTTGTGTGTAAGCATGAAGTTGCTCTATTCACTTTACTGTTCATAAGGCTGATCAAACACTAGGGAATACTGGACCTGCCCTACTAGAGCTAAAGAAGAAGAGGGGAAAGTGAAAAGCTTCTGGCAAAGTGTCACACATTTTTGTCTTAACTTTGTTTGGAAGACATTGGCAAAGGCTGAAGAGCAGTTTAAGAAAATAATTGAAGAGTACCAGGAAGAAAGATTTGGTTGTTTAGCATACTATGGAATTGGAAGAGTATACCTCAGACAAAACAGGTGGGTAGAACACCATCTCAATATTTGATACCAAAAATATTTTCATTTAAGAAGCCATGTGGGGATTTTATCTCATTATTTTTTGTTAATCACTAAATTCATAGGTCAGACAAAATTTCTTACAATTTTGTTACTGCTAAGGAAGCCTTGGAAGCTGCTGCATCAAGCAGACTGCAGGGCATGGGGGTATGACTGATAAGCATAGTCCTGCAGTGGAGGAGAGCTCACAGGAGAAGGGCAAAAAATTATGATGCTGGGAAAAATGTGTTGTAAACGAGCTTAACTTATCTTCAGCACAAGGGAGACTGGAGGATGACCTTGGTTTTAGACAAGGCAGTTGCACAAGTGAGTCATTGGGTTCCCTGAGACAGAGTCAGCATGGGGGGAGGGTTTGGGAGTGTGTGTGGCTCAGCCAAACAAAGTTTTAGCTGTCCAATTCCTGCACTTGAGAGTAAAGGGCTTGAGCCGTCTTCAACCCACATGTTTGGGGCATTATTCCTGCTCAGTGTCTTGATGGTAAGCATATGGAGACTGGGAGTGGGAATAATCTGTGTTTTGATTGAGCTGTGTATTGTCATTCCTGTGCTCATGTTGTGATTTCAGCGTGGCCAGCCCCTTATCCAGCTGTGCTGCTGCTCCCTCCCCTCATGGGAAGAGGAGGGGAAATAGGCAGGTGCTCAGGGGTTGAGATAAAGAGCAGGGTGATTGACAACATGAATCATTGCAGTGTGACAAGCCAGGCAGGCTTCTATGCAGACATCCTCATACATGAGCTGATCACATTGTACCTGTGTCAAACTTCAGATTTGCAGCTGCACTCAGTCAGTTCATGAAATCCCAGACCATGGTTAATCACAAGATTGTGCCTGGAGTGTTAACATGGCCTGCATCATCTCAGGTCATTGAAGAGACACGAACAGAGAATTTACAGGTATGATTAAAGAACTTTAAAAAATGGCATGAAAACTTTGTCTGTCAAATGGCCTTTCAAAAATACAAAGGTGATCATCTTCCTCCCATAGTCTGTTCTAGTCACAGTAATAGATGAGTGGGCTGGAAAAGTGTTTCACTGCAGAGTTCCCTAGAAGTTTGTGAGTAGATACTGAATCTCTTGCAGGTTTCTGTGCAACCCATCTGACATGATTTTCTGTTTGGCAGTTGATTTTGAGGAAGTGTATAGAGGAGTGCAGATTCCCCCCAGAGCCAGATGCAGTCTGTCGATACCAGCAGTGCCATGGCCACTCAAAAATCCAGATATATTTTACAGACCCAGACTTTAAGGTAAAATTCTGAAGAATTTGGCAAGTTAAACTTCACATTCATGTGCTTTCTCCTTCCTTTAATATAAAAGAGCTCTTGGAACACATCATCTTACCCCATGTGCAGTTGTGTGTTTACTATTTGTTGGGTTTTATTTGGGTTTGTTTTTTGCAAGGTGCTGACTTCATTCTTTTTCTCACGTTAGGGTTTTATACGTATGACTTGCTGTCAGCAGTGTAGAGTGGAATTTCATATCAGCTGTTGGAAAAAGTTGAAAATGACAAGCTACAGTGATAAAAATGATAAGGTAAGAGTTGCATCGGGCTAGAAACATTTGTATTTTTCCCTTTTTTTTTAGTCCAGGGACAGCATTCCTTTGGCTTGTGATCATTTCAGTGCCACAGCCCTATGTCCCCTCCACCACATGACAATGGCAGGAGGACAGGAAAGAGGAGTCTCTGGCTAACATAAAAATGTGAGGGGCAAGATGCATGAGCTCCTCTGCACAGAGACCCATGACACAGTGGTGTGTGTGTGGGTAAAGCTTGCTCTTGGCTACAGAAGAAAGGCCTGTTGGTGTGAAGGCTTAGGATGTTTAGCCTGTTTATCTTGCATCATTTATGTCCATCCACATGGAAGGTTTTATTCCTTCTACAGTCTTGCTGTTGAAGCAACAGACTGACATTATGTCTAAAGGAATTTTACAAAATACAGTATCAGCAACCAGTGTAAAATGAATGGAATTCCAGACAGAGGATGAACTTGTGAAAGGATGATTTGGAAGTTGAGTCTTGAATGTGAAGTTGGAGAAAGAAGGGCTTTGCTGTAGCTGTGGGAACAAACAGGTATATGCCACAGATCCTCTTGATTTGCAGTCCTTGACAAGTCAGCTCTCACTTGCTTTCCTCATCCACTCAGTCTGGGGTTATTTTAGCTTTAATACCTTGGTCACCTCAAACAAGAAATCGCAAACTGTACATAGATTTTTCTATTAATTTAAATGTGTTTGTATCATTTTCTCCTACAGGATTTTCTTCAGGAATTTTGTTTCACTCCTGATTGTTCAAGCCTTATTTCAAAAATAGTTATTTTCAGTTCTTCTGGTCTGATAAAATGTGAAGTGAGTAAATGTTCATATAAAACAAGAAAATAATCTTTAAAATATTTAGGGAAGGATGTAAAGTGAAGATGAGAATGTAACTGCAAAGTCACATGTAATATGCTGTCTTCACTGCAAAATCTGAGCATTGTTTGGAATATTAATTACCTGTTCTCTTACCTGTTCCTCTGGTGGAGCAGCTGTTACCTTATGCTACGGGTTAGAATTTTCATGGGTAGGAACTGAATCTTTATTTTTATTTTATAGCTTTTGTCCCATGCAAGTAAGGAACTGAGTTTGACTCAAAGCTGATCTTGCTAAATAAAATTATTGTATGGGAAGAATGCTCTTTACCCTCTAGAGTCCCAAGAAGTTGGATGCTTCTTCCCAGAGCAACTAGCCTGTGAGAAGCCAAACTAAAAAGACTTAGTGTTACCTTTCAGCCTGTCTTTTCTGCACATGAAGGTGTACTGCTCTGCACCAAGTTGTAGCAGTAGAAGATAATTTCAGGTGGACCTTCATGAGGCTTATGTATGCTGTATTATCTCATTTGTAGTATTCTTTAATGACTCTTGAAAGCAGTAAATGTCCTGGGTTTGGTAATAGCAATGCTGCAGTGTAACCCCAATGTAATTAATAATACAATGACACTTATTTTGGTAGCTTGAACAAAAAATCACCAGAACCAAGGAACCACCAAGACCCATTATTAAACAGAAGTGTTCAAGGTAAGCTCTCTATTCTTCAAATATTCCTCTCCTTTGGCATCCGATCTAACATTAGGCTTACTGATTAATTGCTTTTTTTTTTAAGTCTTAGGAAGTTAAAAATGAAACTTGAAAAGAAAATGGAAAGAAAGCGTGCCCGAGAAGAGGCCCGGAGGGCTGCTAAAAAGAAACCAGAGGAAAACCACTCTGGAAATGAAGCCTCTGATTACAGGGATCACAAAGGTATGTGCAGGTTCATAGGCTACTCTGAGCCATCATGAGGTAGGATAAACAGCATTCTGAATGTACTGAGTGAAATTAGCAGAATACTAATATCCCCTCCTCAAAGAGATGCAGTTTTGTTTAAGATTACTTTTATTTCAGTTCTGGTTTTAATTTCCAAGTAATCATAAGACATTAGTGTAGGGTTGGATTATTTGTAGAAAACCATTATTCTTGCTTCTGTGCCCAACAAGTTAGGACACTGCAGAGGAAAAAAAAAAACCCAAGCAACATTTCAGACAAAGAATGAGCAATATCCTAACTGCAGAAACTGCAATGACTTGAAGTGTATATTTCAGAAGAAAATAAAATACTATAAATATATAGTCTGTTAATTGTTCAGTTAGTTACATCAGTCTGTAGTGCTCTGTATTTCAGAGGTCTGAGCTTCCACTGCAGCTTGTATTAGGGCAAGTTACTGTGCAAACAGAAATGGGTGATTGTTGGTTGGTTTTTGTCAAGTCAATTGATTTGGGGTTGGACTGGAGTGATTGGGAGAGAAATGAACAAAGGAAAATCAGCTTGGGGGTTGTTGGAATGATGTTTTAATAGGGAGCTTGGGAGTGAAAGGGATGAGGGAGGCCCTCTTATTAAACTGCTCAACATTTCACATCACATACAGTGGATAGGGGTGACCTCCCTGCTGAGTCATGAGGTTCAGAATGGATCCCCTTGCTCTTTAAACTTCTCAGAGACAGTCCAGGGGTGGTTAGATCCACTCTTAGTCACAGACTGTATATAGAAATAAATAGTCAGCAATATTTTAATGAGTTAATAAGAATTGGTCAGTTTGTACAGCAATTCAGATAGGGATTCAGCAAATCACACATACAGCCACACAAACAAATATATATATTAAATATATATTATATATTATTATATATTTATTAAATCAAATCATAGTGAGTTACATCTTGCAAGTGGAGAGTGAGGCAGGCAAGGGGGGGGTGAGTTTCCCAGGCAGCAGGAGTCTCAGCTGTGGTTAGGGAGTGCCCGAGTGTAACACAACTTAGTTCAAATTATCTCTGCCTTCAAGTGATGTTTTTAATTGTGATAGATATGAAGTCTTCCTTTGTTTGGGCTTCATTTTGTAATGTTTGACCCCTGTTGCAGGTTCCATTCAGGGTTTGTGTGCTGGTGACAGAGTCCTGGAGCACATCGGTCGAAATGCTGAGCGCATCAAAGCAGCTGTTCATGATGCCTCCCAGCTATTGCAGGGCTTGCTTGCATGGGCTGTAATCACTGAGGAGGATTATATGTCATATTCCAAAGCTAGTAGCATGTCCCATGAAGTGATGGAGCAGCTCATCAGTTATTTGACTTGGGAAAAGAACAGAGTGAAAACAAGGAGTTTTATCCACGTGCTGAGCGAGCTGCAAGAAGTGGATCCCAAGTTACACAAGTGGCTGAAACATCTTAACAACTTGGGTAGGTTGTGTTTATGTAGAAGACATTATCCTGTCAGAATTGATCAGTTTATAGATTAAAAGATAACCTCTCTGCTTTCCAGTCTCTTAACTTTAAATGGTAAAGTTTTCTCCTTTTACCTTGACTTGACCTTTCTTCTATGAAAATCCTGGTTAAGGTGTGACCATGGGCAACCCAGGAGCAGCTCTCTTGTCTCAGCAAGTAAAGCTTGCTAATGTGGGCAGGGCTTTGGGCAGGAGAGAAAATTGAAGAGATTTACTTCTTAATGTCTTTTTAATTCCAGAATACATTTAAGTCTTAATATTGGTATAAAAGCTTGGTTTCAGGAAAGTAAATAATGAGGGGTTTTGACTGTATAACTTGGAAGTCATTTAACTTGGTGCTCTTTGGTAGTGTTACCTTGCTGTGTTGTTTCTACTGAATTGATGGAAAAGTTTGGGTTTACAGGTAAAATGGATATAAGGTGCCAAAACCTTGGGTAAGATTTGGGTTCTTCACTTTCTTCTGTTGCATCCATGTCCTTTAAGGAATTGATATAGGTCTATTATACAATAATAAAAAGCACTAAAACACTGTGGATGGAATTAAATGTTGGGGTTTTTCATCTCTTTTAGGTCTGACAGCTACAAAGTACTTTATGCTTCAATATGGACAATTATTAAGACAGCTTGACCTTTCTATTTTAATCCCATGCTGGAATGAAAAGTATGGTAGTAAATTTGACTATGTGACAACTAATTCTGAAGACATAGATTATTTTTTAAAACCACCCCTAGAGAAAAACCGTTGTTTTCTGTGGTTGTTAGAAGACAACAGAGAAAAATTTCCTTTTCTTGATCAAGCATTGGATGAATTCTTTTATAAAATGGGTGAGTATGTCCCAGGTCATCATTCTTCCACACATGGCACCTGTCTGGTTCTGCACAACACCTGATGGGTGGTGTCACAGGCTGAAACCTCAGCAGATATCTGCAGCTGCCTCATTACATGGCATCTTTAGTGGGCAGTGCTTGGCCTGAAAAGTTAAGCCAAAAAAAACCCAACTTAGTATCTGCAGTCTTTGTTTGATATGATTTGATAGCACTGCTTAAAGGGTTAGATTATGCCTAGAAGTTCACAGCTCACAATTAGTTGACATGAAATATTACTGTTTCTGTTTATCAATGTGCCTTTGTTGTTATTTCAACAGATGACCCTACCATTATATTAAAGAAGCAGGGGAATGAAAATATACCAGTAAGTGAATTAACTGTATATTTGCTCTAAGAGCAGAAACAAGAATGTGTTAGATGATGTAAAAATGTGCAAAAGTGAAGAGGGACATGCTTCTCTTGTTTTATTTTACATCATCATCATCCTCCAGAGCAGATTAGAGATGTACTGTTTTATTTCTGCACACCCCCACATCCCTTGCTCCTTTTCTTAAAGCATTTGAAGACTGCATACCATTTCCCCTAAACTTCTGTCATCAAAATAATTGTTGGTGTTTCTCTTTAGTTAAAGCACAAATCAACAAGATACCTTGTAGATCATGAGCTTTTCAAGGATGGAGATGAGGGAGTTGTGATAAAAGTGGCTGAAGCACATTCACGTGCTGAATCAGCCCCTTGGGAGAGGGGAAATAAGGCAAATAAGGTCTATGGCACTGACATTTACATACTACTTTACAACAGCAGTTGATGTTGACTTTAAATCTCTTACAGGTTCATTGGGGATTTTTATTTTTTTTTTTTACAAAAAAAAAGGTGCTCATTTAAAATTATTCTAGACTGCAGATAAGTTTATCTGTACAAATTCAGGATTTAGTTTTGATATATAATAAATATGTAGAGTTAATGAATACATTATCTTAATAAAATGTGAAATTCTTTGCTTTTTCATTAATTAGAAATCCAAGATTACATACTACACCTTGTAAATCCTGCTGGTCAACCCAGAATGACAATGAGAATATGAAATGTTAACATTGACTTACTGCTTTTGGAAATGCAACAAATATTTATTAGAATAATAATAAATAAAAAAACCCAGAGTGACGCTTGCTTTCTGTTTCAGACTCATGGTATCAAAGTGAAGAATAAAAACAGGAAAAAAAATTCAAAAGACTCAAAGGTCTGTCACTTTTTACCTGCTAGTAAAAATAAGTTTTTAGAGTTCCCTGTGTTCATATGTATAGAGGAAGTTCTCCTAATAAGTGGTTTTTCCTGCAGTAGAATAATGCTGTTAAGATCCCATTAATACAATCCTGTTTTGTTACCTTTTTTACTGACACTAAATGTGAAAAAAAAGTTATTATTAATAACTTTGGCTCTGACTGGGTGCCAGTACCTTCAGATTGTCCACTGTCTTAATCCTGAATGACAGTTTTAATCTTAATTTGCCTGATGGGAAAATGTGAATACAGTACACTGCACTGTGTCATTAATGCTTTATGCTCTGCTTTGTTTTGCACATTTGGAGAAGGGACATTTACCAGTTGTTTTGAGAGAGAAAAATGTCCTTACACCTTATGAAATAGATCTGAATTTTTGTCTTTATAACTGTCTTTTTCTGATACATTTTATGGGCATATCAGTGACTGAAGGATGCAAGAATTCCATTTACTGCTCAGAAAAACTTGATTAATCATAATTTGATAGTTTTTGCTAGGAGTAATATTCCACCTGAAACTTATGCTGCCCTTTGTCCTGCTTTTATAGGATTTTGCTTTATTGAAAAGCTTCACATATATAGAAAGCTCATGTGTAGCCCAGTTGAAAGGAGTTACTCAAAAGTCTTAAAGTGAAGCTGTAGTGCTGTTTAGTTTTTAATCCAAAGAACAATCAGGCATGTCTAGGATTTTGATGAAGTTGTTCAAAAATGAGGTAGGTTGGGCTGAATATCCTCATTTATTTTTGCCAAATAGGTTCTGAAGAAGAAATTAACAGTATAAATTAAGAACTTTCTGGCTATGGCCTACTACTGGTAATTGTACTGAAGTTTTGCAGTTCCCAGAGTGGCCTCTAAACATGACAAAGTTACAGAACAAGGCTCAGTGTAAATAAATTAAGCCTTTTTAGTGCATCATTTTGCATATACTTCTTTGAAACTAACAAATCTGTTTTCAATCAGTCTATTTTAGTATTATCCAGTGGAGTGAGTACAGCACCACGAGAAGAAGATAAAATATTTGTAGAAGAAAATATTTTGTAAGTACCAGCAAGTACCTCTGCTTTTACTGCCCAAACTCCAAAGTGCTTTGTGAGTGTCTTAGAAAAACCAAATTTGTCCATATATTCAGTCCCAACTAAACTTGGACACCCATACCATCCAGAGCAGGTTGTGAAGTTGGTTGGAGGTCATTTGTGGTGCTCTGCTCAGAAGTTTTGAGTTAATCAGAAACCAAACTCCTGTGTTCTGAGCCCGGTTTTGATCCTGTTTGTGAAAGCTGCCAGCAAGAGCATGGTCTGATAGTATTAGCTGCTAGCAGGGCAGTTAAGAAGTTTACCAGCTAAGGATTTTGCTGATAGTGGTTATTCTGTCCATTAGAAAAATGTTTGCTGGTGGGGTATTTGTAGCTCTAAGTATTTACCATATTACTATACTGCTTTCAGCATGTTAAAAATGATTATTTTCAGATGCAATAATTATTTTTCACATGCACTGATTATTTTTCTATCTCTATTTTATTTTTTTGTGCTACAGAGATTTTTCAAATTCACAGGAACCATTTGTAATCCCAGAACATCTTCGAGAGCAAGTAGAGAAATTTGAAGCTCTTTTTGATAGTTCAAATAATAACAATTTTCAAAAGCATTTGGATAACTCAGACCCAACCTTTGAGAGCTTGCATGAGTATGTATACATTCCTGTGCTCAGCAGTTGGAAGCCTTGAATAATACTAAACAATTTTCATAACATGTTGTGGTAGGACCAGAATTTTACTCCTGGTGGTCTGGTATATGTAGATAAAGGTAGCTACTAAGGATTTGAAACCAATTGCATGTTTTTAGTAAGATGTGGACAGAGCATTGCCTAAAAAATTCAATGCTTGGCAAGAACACCCTTATTCCAAATGGTTGTTCTTCAGTAGTTCTGCAGGTTCTTTGCTTTTGAGTATTATTATGACAATATCGTGTGTGAAAAATT
>JANHGL010007981.1:116704-131958 GCA_024611195.1 Ceyx melanurus | reverse complement strand
GGTGACCCTGCTCAGGCAGGGGGGTTGGACTAGATGATCTTCTAGCTCCCTTCCAACCCCTAATATCTGTGAATCTGGTGGGAGTGTGTCTTGCAGGGCTGGTTGGAGGGAAGGTTCTGGGGGCTGCCAGACACGTTGCTGAGGGAGGGGTGGTCACCCCCTGGCACTGATGGGAGCTGTTCCTTCCAGGGCTGGCACCATGGCCCACGGCCAGGCCAGGAAGCGATCGCGGAGCCGGAGTGGCAGCAACTCCAGGAGCAAACAGGAGAGGAAGGAGAAGAAAAGGAGGAAGAGCAGCAAGGATTCCCACCGGGGCAGCAGCTCTCCTGGCAGGGAGCAGCCCTCTGGATCACAGAGGCGCAAGGCGAGCTCAGCCCCAGGTAGGAAAGGCAGGGGACAGGCCTGGGACTCTGCTCCTCCACCCTGATCCAGGTGCACAGAGAGGGCCGAGGTGGGAGAAGAGGGTCCCTGCTTCTAGCCCCAGCTGTGTGTGTCCCCTGGGATGGCTCCAAGGGTCTGACCCAGGGTTTGGGGGCTTTGCTCTTCAGGCAAGAAGGAAACTGGGCTGGGAGGGGGGTAACCAGCATCCCTGCTGCTGCTGCTCCCCTCAACCTCTTCTCTGCATTGCAGAAAAGAAGAAGGAAAGAAAGGACAAAAAGAAGAAAGCAAGAACCTCCTCCTCTGAGACAGCATCTTCATCCACCAGCTCCTCCTCATCTTCTTCCTCCAGCTCCTCTTCTGATGACTCCAGTGACAGTGACTCCAAAACGAAGAAGAGTCGACACGGCAAAAAAAAGCAAGGGAAACAGAAGGACAAAAAGAAGAAGAAGAAGAAGAGGAAGAGAATGAAAAAGAAATCAAAGAAGAAATCAAAGGAGGGTGCTAAGGAGGAGAAAGACAAGGGAGAAGTGGTGCCAGGCCCCTCGCTGGACCAGTGGCAGAAAGAGTCACTGGTGGACTCTGGACCAGGTAACGATGGTGACACGAGTGCCACTGGGAGGCTGGTGTGGCACAGGTGGCTCTGCTGAGCCCCTCAGCCAGGAACAGGCCCCACCAGCACAGCTCTGACCAACTGGTGTCACTCCAGTTTTGACAGATGAACAAAAATCCCGAATCCAGGCCATGAAGCCAATGACAAAAGAAGAGTGGGATGCACGGCAGAGTGTTATCAGGAGAGTCGTGGATCCTGAAACAGGGAGAACCAGGTATGGCCCCTGGGACATCCAGGTGTGGTCCCTGGGGAGGTCCAGGGTTGGTCCCTGGGGAGGTGGGGCGTCCAGTCCAGGCTGTGTTGTGGGTTGGGGTCCTGGATGATGCCCACCCATGGCACTTGTAGTACTAGATGTGGGCCCAGGGCCCCCTCAGCAGCAAAGGCCTGAGCTGATCCCTCACAGACCCCTCCTGTCAGACCTGCTGTAAGTGGCCCAGAAGGCAGTGTGTTTGACACCAGCTCAGCACTGGGGCACCCACTGGGTTGTGTCCCAGCCAGGAGCTGTGAGAGGCAGACAGCAGAGCACCCTGTGCTGGAGGCAGGTGGCCTGTTCCTTGCACCATCAAGTTGAACTTGTCCCCATTAAATGGGACAATTAAACTGGGGGCAGAACAGGAACCAGGGGGTGGCTGATATCTCCTCACCCCTGCTTCACACACTCACCTTCTGGCTCTGAAGCACTCAGCCCCAGTTAGCACCAGGGTGTTAGAAGGGGGGGGTGCCCCTTGGGGTTACAAACACTCCAACCAAAGTTTGTGCAGCTGCCAAATAGAAATGACCCAGTTTTTCAGAAACTGCATCTTCTCAGCAAGCAGAAAACATCCTCCTGAAGAGAATTGGGTGTGACAAGTCCAACCTTAAAATAGAAGGCAGCCTGCGGGGCCGGGGAGGTGGGGAGGTGTGGAACAGAGGTCGATTCCCTGTAAGGCACATAATGAAGGGAATTAAATGTCTGTTCCTGTTGGGAGGTGCCAGCCACCTCTGACTCTGCTTAGAGTGGGCTCAGCACGATGCTCCCAGCTCTGGCTGCTTTGGAGCCCATCCTGGCTTCTGCTTCTGAATGGCTCTGCAGTTTCCTGAGGCAGCCAGGACCAGAGCTGGCCTCTGTGTGATAAAAGGAAGAGGTTTTGCAGGGGTTGGGGCTGCTGCTGCTGGCAGAGAAGCCTGCAGGTGCTGGGGTGGCAGGGGATGCTTTTCTCTGCCAGTAGCCCTCATGGCTTGTGGGCCTGTGTTTGTTTTCCAGGCTTATTAAGGGAGATGGAGAAATACTAGAGGAAATTGTCACCAAGGAGAGACACAAGGAGATTAACAAGGTAGGGGGGGATTTGACCTGAGCCTGAGCTGCTGGTGGGTGGGTACAGCCAGGGAGGTGCTGCACCCAGAGGTGTTGTCTTGCCTCTCTGGGGACCCCGCTGGCTGTACCAGGGCAAACAGCCCTGGCAGCTTGGCAGGGGCCCCCACAGGTGGGTGCTAGTGGTCCTTCATCCTCACTGTCTTTCCCTTTGCAGCAAGCCACCCGGGGGGACGGGCTGGCCTTCCAGGTGAGGACAGGGATGCTGCAGTGAGTGCCCAAGCACCAGCTGTGCCAGGAGCCTGCCCAGGCACGAGCCTCAGGCTGGAGTCTGCAGACAGCACCACAGCAAGATGCTTCCCTGGGGGCAGTTTCCAGACACTCTGTAAGTTACTGACTGGGAAGGACAGTGACTTTAATGGTTCATCTCCCCGTAAACAGCTTCTCCCCTCCTCCTCCTCCTCCTGACTGGGGCCAGTAATGCATTTAGACCTGCTTGCCACAGTGTCCCTTTGGAAGCCAGAGTTGCAGCACCTCAGGGTGCTGCTGCACCTCACCTCTGGGCTTTGACAGTCAGGAGCCAACACTACTACCCTGCACAGGGTCCAACGATGCAGGTGGCTGCTGCTTCTTCCCTTCAGGGACTGCTTTAGGCCCCTTCCTTGTTGGGTTTTCCTGCCCCAGACTCATATGCCCTTTAACCTCACCCAGCCTGTTCAGAGAGGAATGGCTGTGCCACTCTGCAGGTGAACTCTGTGCCAGGTGCCACCCTCTGCTGGGTCCCAGAGGCTTTACTGGGTGGTGCTGGGGGAAGCACTGACCTGACTCCCTGCACTGCTGTGCAGAAGGGGGGGTTTACCTCCTGTCTGCTCCCACATGCAACTCATCTCCCTGCCCCACAGCACAGGCCCTGGGCAGCACTGGGGCTCTGGGCTTGGGGCCTGTGCCCAGCAGCTTTTCCCTCACTGCAAAGCCCATAGACCTATATTCTGTAAAAAAATACATAAAAATGAAAGGAATAGGGACAAATGGGTCAAAGGAGAAATGGGGCCAGCAGGCTTCATCTGTGCAGAGGGTCTCCCCGTGCTCTTCTTCACTGTAACCCCATTAAAACGGAGCCTGCTCCCATCTTGGCTTTGGTGACTTTGTTTCTAGAATTCCCCCCTCCCAGAAAAAAAAAAAAGCAGAGAGAGAAGAGCCTTCCCATTTCTTTAATCTGTGTAACTCACAACGACACTGTACACAAAGCACACCCAGTGGAACGATGCACGAACAGCAGAGGAGGAGAAGGAAAAGTTGTACAGAAGGTTTGTCGCACACCGCGAGCCAGGCGACGGGCACGGTACCCTGGGGGGGTGGGGGGCCCTCCCGCCTCTCCTTACCCCTCTAAGCAATTTTTTTTTCTTATTATTTTCAATTTTTTTATATAAATAAAATATACCATCGTTAGAATAGAAAACTGACAGTCAAGGGTGTGGGCAGGCAGAGGGGAGGGACCGTAAGGCTTCTAGAGCTAATAGGAAATGCAGCAAACGGCGGCGCTACCTGAAGAAGGGGCTGCTACAGCGAGCACGGGGCTGCTGGGCGGAGGGGCAGGGCCCGAGGAACCCTTTGGCTCGTTGACTGCTCTGGGCTCGCCTCTCAGCCACTGTAAACGTTTTTTGGTATCAGATTTTCTCCTCCTCTGCCCGAGCACACCCAGGAAAAGCAGCTCGGGAGGGAACGCGCGGGCTCCTCCGTCTCGGCTTTAAACGCCTGGCGAAGGGGACGGCGGCAGGTGGGAAGTCTGGCCCCGGAGCGCAGCGATCCAAAGAGCTGCTTTCTTGATAAAAAGAAACCAAACTGGAGCTCCACGGCAGAGTTTGATTCCCATGGAAACAATTAATAATAAATAAATCAAAAGGACAGACGAGACCGAGGCAGCCTGCGCGGCACGGGCTGTGTTGTGCTAGTGAGAGAGGGCCGTGGGCTGCAGCAGAAGCAGCGCCGAGGGCTGCCCGGACAACGGGGCTGGGGAGGAGCACGAGGAACTTTTTAGAAGCAAACAAGTTATTCGTAACAAAGTAGGTCTGTAACCTGACAGTGCCCCTTGAGTCAGGGTGGAATATACATTCATCTTTTCCCCTCACCCGCATCCCAACGGATCCTCTTCCCTAGAGGTGGAAAGGCATCGGGGTCACATGCATCGCTCTCCAGAACAGCTCGGAACAGACAGGTTATGGACATGGAGTTAAACTATTGCTATTGTTCTCCGAGTGAGTAGCACGTTGATCTCTGCTTCAGATAGATGAGTGCCAGATGGGGGCGGCTGAGGAGAGACTACGATGGACTGAACCGGTGGAGAGAAGAAAAAAAAACCCAACAACAAAAGAACCAACAACTTATTGGCATATTTCCTGGGAACTGCACCCACCTCATCCGGAATTATTGCAGCAATAAAGGTCCTGCTCTACAATTGCTTCTCCGCCTTGGATCCGTAAAGTGGCAACAGATGGGGACACACACACACACACCAGGGAAAGGACCCGGGCGAGTTTCAAGCAGCTCAACAAAGGATGAGGACACGGTGCTGTGATTGTCAGTCTGACTGTTAGTAGCTGTTTAAAAGATTAAGTGATGGAGAGGTGAGTAGAATATTGCACTTCTGCATTGACAGTTACATTAAACTTGGTCCATAAAATAATTGCTTTGTACATAATGCCTGAAACAAAAAGCTACATTTTTAATATTAATAAACCCTGAAGGTTCCAGTCCCTCCAGACATATTTTTTTTTCTCCTCTACATAAATAAATAACTTTCCATTTTATATATCCATTTTTATGTTGAACATTTACATTCTCCTCTTGTTTTACACTATCTACACGTAAGAAAATGTGAACATCTCGCCAGCATCGGGCAGTACAGCTCATGCCTCGGCTGGGGGCTTGGAGGAGAGGTGAATTTTGCAAAAGGCCATATCCAAATTTGCAGAAATTATTTTGTGATGCCATTTGGTGACGTCACAGGATGGCTCGTGGCTTGGCTTCCTACTGGGATGGCAGCTGTTGGATACGACATTCGACTGGTGAAAAGCCGGGACGGTTCACGTTGCGTTTTCAACCCGGTGAGCTCTGGATGTACATTCAGAGAGAGCTAAACCGAGTCGGCAGAAAGGAAAGTCAGTTTTGGGTAACAAAAGTCATCAGATACATTCTGCTATCGAATAAATTATCAAAGAGAAGCGGCCAAACATTTTGCAGCCAGGCTGCGAGACATGGGAGACGCTCTGGGCCGCGGGCGGGCTCAACAGCCCCACTGGCTGGGATGCCGTGGGCAGCTCGGTGCCCTCCCTCCTCTGCCTCTGGAGCCACGGCCGCGGGACACCTGCCTCGGATGTCTGAGAAGTTGAGATTTGCCTGGTGTGGCCCAGGGCCGAGAGCAGAGCAGCATTCACAGTGCTGGGTGTCTCAGTGCAGTCGTCCTGCGCCTCGGAGCCAAACGGGTAAGAAAACGAAGCAGCCGGTCTAAAAAAATTCTTTGTTATAAACGAGATCCTCAGAAGTAGAAAGTGATATAAAGACAGGGAGGTGGCTGGGGAGAAAAGCAGGGTTACACACAGGGAGCTAGAAAACCTCCACATGAAGAGGATAACTGGAGTCTGCAGATGGGCCCCCTGGACCCTCCCCTCCCCGGGGTGGGTACCCCTCAGACCCCAGAGTGTGCGCAAGGAGGGGACGGGGCCCATCACCGGAGCCAGGCTGACCCGGGAGGGACAAGGGTAAGGGGCTTTTGGCCAAGCCCTCCTCTAGGCACTGTTCTCCCCCCACCGCCGCCCGTCTCAGTGTCCCGGGGGTGCAGAGGGCAGCGAGCACAACGCCTCGTGCCCCGGCAGCTCCGCTCTGCCACGTGCCCGACCCCGGCACCGCGCCAACCATCGGCTTGGGCACATCCACTGAGGAACACGCTGGGAAAATTGTTAAGATATGGCCTTTTCTTAAGGTTGCCTGACGTCGTTGGCACACTTCCTTACAGTCTCCTTGCTGCTGGAAAAAAATTCTGCACAGATTTTTGTGGTTGTTTTTAACTCTATATATATATATACACAAATATACGTGTGTGTGCATATGTATATGCATAGATGTATATATACACACACACACACACACCCTGGCTTAGCAGTATTTCATTGTCATGCACTACAAACAGGGAGGTGTAGCTACATGAGATGGTAACAGGTTTCCATTCTAAAAATCATCAGTGCAAAAAACAATGAGGTTTGTACAGTTCAGTAACTACAGGTTAAAAGAAGCGAGTCTAGTTCCCATGAAAGCTGCTACTGAACTTGGAGAGAACCTGGGAAGAAGAAAACGTCTTGGAGGTGGGTGTTGAGAGAGTCAGACCCTGCATTTGGACGAGAGGAACTGCATCTCTAGCGGAGCATCTTCAGCTGCTTCCAGATAAACGGTGGATACTTCAGGAAATAATAGACAGCGAGAGTATTTGGAGGCTTTTTAACAGCAAATTTCAGTGTCTGAGGTCTGTAACAGCTCAAACAGAATAGCTTCTATTTCTCTTTTAACAGGTCAATGCATTAAACTCCATCAGCTTCTAAAAGGTCTCTTAGAAAAATAACAGTACTAACAATGAGGACCCCACGTTGTCGGACATGACTCTGCCGACCGTCTGCCTCTCCCAACAGCGCCGGTGCCTCTTCGCCTGCTCCTCGGGAAGGCGGTTGCACTGTGAAGCTCTTTGTGCAAGTCAAGCTCTCTAAACCCCTCGCTGGGGGGCCATCTGTGCTGGGGAAACAGCACTGTCCTCAAACCCCGAACCCGCCCTGCGCTGGCAGAGCACCTCAGTCTGACTCCTGGGACAACCCAGGACAAGTTTCCCCCGAGCTCATCCCCTGCTCCTGCGGCTCTGAGGCCAGCACTGGGTCAGGCGGGTGGGAGCGATGGCTAACGAGGCAGGAGGCACGTATTTACAGTCACTGAACCTGGATAAGAGGAGGAGGCAGGAGAGCGTGCGATCCTGACCTGGAAACTTTTCCCCCCCGCTGCGATTTCCAGCTGTTCCCTGGGCTTGTGCTGCACAAACCCGACGCTCCCGCTGCAAGGCCTGCGCGTTCTGCGTGGGAAACATCCCGTCTCTTCCCAGAATACCACGATGTTATTTAGAGTAGCACCATATTTACCCTTCCAGCCCGTAACGCCGGCCTCATCCCTCTTTCCTTTTTGTTTCCTCCTCCGGTGGCTGCAGCCGACAGTCGCCGGCTCTGGCCTGGCTACTTCTGCCCCAAGAGGCCAGACTCCAGGCGGGACGCCGCGCTCCGACCCCAGCACCCCGTGGCAATGCTCATGCTCCTCTGGCTGCGCTCCCTGTCCCTCTCCTTGTCGCTGTCAGACTGGCTCTGGGTGCGCTCGGGGCGGTGGCCGGCGCCGCTGCCGGTGGCCGAAGGCTGGGAGGAGATGGTCCTCAGCAGGTGGTTCCTCTTGCGCAGGAACTCGGTCTGGCTGGGCAGCCCGAAGCTGCCCTTCCGCAGCGCCATGCGTGTGGTGTTCTTGGCCGGGCGTGAGCGGTGGTTGTACTCCAGCTGGGCCAGGTGGGCAGCGTAACCCTCTGTGATGAACTGTGAGGTGAGAGGGATGGGGGGCAGGAGTTAGAGGGATGGGGCACTAGCAGAAATAGGGTGACCAGCAGGACTGGGGCAGGGATCGGCCCCATGGGCTGGGCACTGGTGAAGCTGCAGAAAAACACTGAGGGGCTGGAGAGTGTCTAGAGAAAGGCAGCATGGCTGGGGAAGGATCTAGCGCACAAATCCAGTGAGGAACAGCTGAAGGATCTGGGGTTGTTCAGCTTGGAGAAAGGCAGGCTCAGGGGAGACCTTCTGGCTCTGACAGCTCCAGTCATGAGGTTGGAGCCAGGGGGGCTCTTCTCTCAAAGAACAAGCAACAGGACAAGAGGAACCAGCCTCAAGTTGCCCCAGGAGAGGCTAAGGTTGGACCCCTTCATGGAAGGGGGTTGTCAAGGCCTCGCCCAGGCTGCCCAGGGCAGTGGTGGATTCACCATCCCTGGAGATTTTTAGAAGCTGTGTAGACTTGGTGCTGAGGGACACGGTTTAGTGGTGCCCTGGCAGTGGTGGGTTAAAGGTTGGACTTGATGACCTTAAAAGTCTTTTCCAACCAAAATGATTCTGACATGTTTTCCTGACAGTCCCTGGCAGCCAAATGCGTTTGCTGTGCCAGGTTCTCTGAGGTGATATACAAGACATGGAACCACTCAGACAGATGTGATGGGTCCTGGTATGTTGAACCATTCCTGTCCTCTTGGCAAACACTAGCTCAGTCATCAATCTTAAGATGACAAATTCTTATCGCCCTTCGAGGCCCGTGGCAGTACCTCCAGGGCTCAGACAAGCTGGTTCCTACCTGACACTGGCTCTGCAGCTTCTTGGTGGGTCGGCCAACGATGTAGATGTGCGTGGGCGGGAGGCTGATGGAGCTGTAGACAGAGATGTCCTTGGTAGATCCATATGCCGCATGGATCCTCATGTGGAGCTGCGGGGAGAGAAAGCAACACGTGGTCAGAACATACGGCTGCTCCGTGCTGCTCAGCAGGCAGGGCTGGCTCGCGGGGTTGAGTTTTTTGTGGTTTTGTTGTTTGGGTGTTTTTTTTTTCCTGTTTTAAAGAGCATTTGTGGGAATCTCATGTCAATAACTTATATAAGTTCCCAGCTGGATAATGCACCGCTGTGCAAAGCGCTAATTAACAGAGCTGGGGATGTTTACAGGCCGGAACAAGAGGAGGAACAGCAAGAGGAAAGCAGAGCTCTGCTTGCTGATCCCCAGCCTCACCTTGATGTCTGTCGGGGGCAGGAAGGCTGCACGCTTCTCCACCTGCTTGTGACTGGGGTGAGGAGGGGTTTGCAACCCCCCCTTGCAGTGAGTGTAAGCGGGGAGCATGTCCCCCCCACCAACAGAGCTGCTGCTCCCCACGCCGCTGCTTAACTCTGCTGGGCAGAGGGAGGAGGGACAGGCATAAGAAATCTTCAGGGATTTCTCTGTCCTGCTCTGAGCAGGGAGCACGGGCTGGATGGAGCAGGATCACCCAGGGCATGGTGCTCAGAAATGAATCCAGCTGGATTTTAAAAGTCTCTGGAGAAGGAGACTCCTCAACCTCTCTGGGCAGCATGTTCCCAGGCTTCATCACCCTCACAGTGAAGAAATTCCTCCTCCCTGCTCTGTGGTTGGACTCAAATGATCTCCATAGGTCCCTTCCAACCCCTACCATTCTATGATTCTATGAAACCCACGCTGGTTCTTCCAGCAGCCCCAGGCTTACGTCCGTGATGAGGGACTTGAGGAAGTTGGCCTTGTGCCGCAGCGGGTCGTGGACGAGCCCATCGCAGAAGGAGACGATCCCGTGGGGGAAGTTGTGCTGTGCGAGCCACGCCACCACCCTCTGCTTCTGCATGTCGGGGCGGCCCGTGACGTAGATAATGAGGTAGCCGAGGTCTTGCCAGTGCCTGGAAAGAAAGACACAAGTCAACGGATCGCGGAGCCAGAGCGACGCCGGCACAGAACGCGCCGGGCCCCGGCGCTGACCTTACGACGTCGACTGCTCCGGCGCGGACTTTGGGGTCGCTGCCCATGATGGATACGCTGGCTGCGAAGGAGCCGTCGATGCTGAACACCACGAACTCCGTCCCCTTCGGCAGCACCGTGATGTAGCTGTCTGCGTACGTGTGGTCGCCCCTGAGAGGGATGAGGGTGTTAGAGGCATTAAGCTGTCCAGGAGGTGTCACCGAGTCCTGCGGTGCGCCACAAGCCCAAGGCAGTACCCAAATGCTCTGGTGGTGATGCCACCCTCGGTTACAGCAGCGATGGGTGCTGCATGAGGGTCTCTGTGTTAAAGCAGAGATGGAAATAGTGCTCTGGAGAGCCCTGGTGTCAGTGACTCAAAGAAATAACCCCAGTAAACCACTGCTAGGTTCACTAGTGAGAAGATGCTCCCTTCCTTCTCCTTCCAAAGCTCAACACCAGCAACTAGAGCTGAGCTGGATCCTAGCTGTGAATTACCAAGAGTACAAAGTCCTGTCTCTCAAGGACAAGCCTGTGGTCTTTTTGGAGGTGGCCTTGAGGCAGAGGTGGACTCTGCCTGGGGAGCAGAGGGCCACCTCCTGCCATGGAAGCTCAGTCACCAGGCTGCTGATAATTCAGGAGTCAGAACAGAAAGTGGATCTTCCTCTTACAGCTGCAGAGCATAAATGACTTTGTCCCTCTCACTGGCAAACCACGTTCTGACCCCACCCACCAAGCAGAGCTGCCCCATAAGGGCGGGCCATATTCTACAGGCACATTCCTCCTTTGTTCCTCTTGCAAACTAAACCCCAGCACCCCAGGGGACCTCACCTGACCACCATCTTGACGGGGTACACCCCAATACCCAGGCGCCGGTTCTCAGGGATGACGTAGGAAATCCTGCCACTGCTGTTGCTGATCTCCGTGTCAAAGTAAACCCACTCCCCTGAGGGTGGCTGGGTCATGATGTGAATGTCCACCTGGGAAGACAGGAAGGCTGGGTCAACAACAGCATTAAAGACACAGGCAAGCAGAACAGGGGACCTTCCACCCTTTGGACAGCAGCAGGGTCCTGCTTCTACCCTCTGCACTTCACAGATCTGAGCCAAGAAGCACCCAAACATTGGGATGCTGGAATGAAACCTGGCTTTGGTGGTGGTGACTTCAGTGATGGATGCTGTTCCTGGTAGGAGGAACCACAAAAGCCTGAGCAGGGGCACCTGGCCAAGATGCAAGGGCAGTAAACCCTACTGAGACCAAGGGAGCACTGACCAGCAGCACCTCTGTTCCCACCCCCCACACTTTGCACCCCGTGGTGCTCAGCCCCCAGGTACCTTTTCTCCCGTGAGCGTGACCATATCCAACGGGCCATACATAAACCTTCCCGTTAAGGTCTGGGGCCCATCTTCATTAGCAATGGTGTCGTTTATCCTGTGGTTGGCTGTGACATTCTGCACAAGTTATGAGAAAAAGGGAGAGTAAAATTAATGAAAAAGGAAGAAAAAATTTGTCAGCAACATATAGTCTCACAGGGAAATACCAAATCAAACTGGACAAGCTGGAGCATGAGTTTCTCTGTGCCATTGCACCCCCTTCCTCCCTCCACCCACAGATCTCAGCTTTAGGGAAGAATTTGACCGGTGGCAGAGGTCAGACTCTGTGCCCTGCATCCATGGGGTGGAAAAAAAAAAGCCAATTTCACCACCAGTTTGCATGTGCAATTCTGACACCATCCATTAATTCTTCCACTTCGGATTTAAGAGGCAATACAAACAGCTGCCAGAGAAATCTGCTGACATTAATTCAGCTCTAAAAGAAAACTGTCCTCTTGTGGGAATTGGAAATGTTTACTGGGAGTAAAGGGCATTTACTGAGCAGAGAACTTGCATTATTGGACTTTGAAAGTTGTCCTGTCTCCCTCCCTACCCCACTGCCAATGTTTTCTGGAGTTTCTACAGCCTCAGGGCCAAGAGGAGGCCTTGCTGGTGCAGATCTGGTGGGTTGCTCTTTCACAGCTACACAAGTACCAGAAAAATCACTGTAAGTATGAACAGCCCAACGTGATCCCCCATCCCTGCTGTGGCTGTGCCCACATGGGCTGCTTCCAGTGCCACAACCCCACCAGCCCCCGCTCCTGCCACGGAGACAGCCCCACACCCCCCTTACCCGCAGCTTCACGTGCGTCCTCTTGCGGAGCCACTTCTCACGGGGCTTGGAGGGGGTGAAGACAGACACCTCCTTCCCATCCAGCTCCAGAACACTCGAGTTCTCGTGTCTCATCACCTACAGGACAACAGGTCTCATCAAACTGTCAGCCACTCACACAGTGACACCCCCACCCTGCCCTGTCCATGCTGTTCTCATCTCCTACTCCCAATCCAGCCCCAGGCGAGGTTACTTTCTTGACAAAGGTGGCTTGAGTTTGCCTGCTGGGTGTTTGGCTTCTCCCCTTGCAGATCTTACAGGCTGCTCCTTTAATTGCAAGGACAAGCGGTCTCTTCTGAACTAGCAAAGCCTGTGCCAGCACTGACTTAATCCTGGCTGGGACACAGGTTCAGATCATTAGGAGGTACAAAACTGAGTCAAACCCAGCAGGACGAGCTCTGCACTTAGATACCTGCTCTTCCTCCAGGCACTCCTCAGTCTGCAAGGGACTAGTCCCCTCCTTTGAACAAGAGTCTTCTACCATTCCCTTAACGAATCCACAACAACCTCATGCCAACAGATGATGTTCCTTCAGCTCAGTTCTTATGCCTATTTAAATGCATTTTGGACTGTTCTGTCCCATGGCTTTTGCTTCTTTCATTGGCTTGACCCCAGCAGAGACAAGCAGGGATCTGGCTCAGCCATGTGAGGCACAGCCCAGGGTGTCTGTCCATCCTGATCTCCTCTCCAAGGTTGACAGGGCTCAAGGACTTTGTGCTGGTGGGATGTCACTGAACCAGCATGAGGATCAGAGATGGGGCAAGGTGATGTCCACCAGCCAGCCTGTGGGGGTAGTTCCTGCCTGTCACCAGGGCATGGGCAGGGATGGAGAAGCAGGAACCTGGGGAGAGGGTAGGGATCCTATCTAGATTGAGATTAAGCTCTGAAAGGAAAAAGGAAGAATAACAAGCAAAGGTGAGGGGACATCTCAAAGATTGCTGTGAGACTGGGAGATGACCCCGAACAGAGAACTCTGAAATCAGCAGTAGTCCTTAGTGACCCCATCCCATCAAAAATTAAGAAGCCTCTTAAATGTGGGCTCTTTTACAAGGTCCTGAACAGATCCTGTGTGGTCAGCAGCCCTCCAGCTGACCCAGGCCGTACTGGTCTGGCACTGGCAAGCTCACTTTGCAGAGCTGAAGCTGTTTTTCTTCCAGAGAAATGGAAAAAGGACCCCAGGGAGGATGAGCTTGCTCATGAGGGAGTTCATGGAAGTCCAAGGTAAACAAATAACAAGTCTTACCAAAAATCATTTAAATTGGGAATCTATTTCGGGTCCTATTTGGACTTGTTTTAACATGATTTGATCTTTAGAGGCTAAAACTATTCAAACAGCTTACTTCTGAAAGTCATCTTTGGACAAAAATTTATACGTGATTAGAAACAAGTCCTTATTAGGGGAAGAAGTGGCATGGTGCTCTGGAAGGACAGCAAGAAGACAGGGGATGAGAAAAACACTGGTCTCAAGTCAGAGACAAGTGAGCAGAGACAGGCACTGGGGAAAGGGGGGTACCAGTCAATGGGAGCACCCACCAGCAGGCTGAGAATGCACAGAGAGGAACCTCCAGCCACAGGATAGGAAGCAGCAGCACCACACTGTGCTGCAGACCCAGGTTCAGGCTGACTCCTGAGTCACTGGCTATTTCTTGAGGGTTTTGTGTACAACACTTTGTGACTGTTCCCACTCTTGCACAATTCCAGGTCTCCCTCTTCAGCCCTGTCAGGCTGAGCTCTATGTGGGGCTGGGATTTGCAGCACCTGATCCAGGTAGGTCTGTGTGAGCACAGAGCTGTCTCACCGGGCCAGACACAGCCCAGGAAGACAGGGTCTCACTGGATTATTGCTACTGCTCAGCTGCCACCAGCATTGACATCTCTGCTGTTTATGGTTTCCACACTATTTGGAAGACAGCACTGAAAGAAAGTTTGCCAACAGAGTCATAAATAATTGAGAGCTGCAGTCGAGGAGGTTGGGAGAGAGAGGGGACAGCTTAGCAGCTGAGCTAACACAAAGCAAACCCGAGCGCCGATGTGGGCAACACAATCCACAGAGTTGCTTTTAGGCTTGTTTTTTTTTCCCAGTTCCATGCTCTAAGTACCATTCCTTGGGGCCTTCATAATTTGTAAGGCAAATAACTCCCCCTCATCCCTGGGGGACTGAAGGAAAAATATTTATTTTAGGGAAAAACACATTTTAAACAGTAAATTTAAATCTAATGCCAAATGTAGGTTGATAGAATCCGAGATGTCAGACACCAGCAATCCCCATTTACCTAGCCCTAGGAGAATTGCTTTGTACTGGAGGAACCAGCACTAAGCCCCAGTGTGGTGACGATGGCCTGAGTTCCTAGAGGAGACCAGAATAACTTAGAAATCCAAAACAGAGAACCAGACTCTGCCCATCAACTCATCCCAAATTCACACAAAACTTCTCCTTTGGTTTTATTGTATTTGGGGCTATTTTTTCTTTTTAGATCGAGAAGTTTCCTTTAAGTCTCAGACCTGAGATCCAACCTTGCACAGGCTGAGAAAAGCTCCCTTCAAACAATAAATGACAACAACTTTTGCCACTGTGACCAGATAGAGAACAGCCCTGGGCTCACTCTGTGGCTCCCCTGAGCCTACCTGAACCAAACTCAGACCCAACCTAAGCAGAGGGCACAGCACACGTGAAGTCTGTGTGTGTGCAGCTCTGCCAACAACACAGGAATGGAGAAGAAAACAGATCCACAGTGGCAAAGGGTATTTTTACTGACTACATGTCAATGAGAGTTATGGAAGGGCACTGGAAAAAGCAAAACAAAACAAATCACCTCAAACTTGAGAGCCTCAAGTACGAGAGACTTTCCAAACCCACCTGGATCTGTTCCTGTGTGACCTACCCTGGGTGACCCTGCCCTGGCAGGGGGGTTGGACTCGATCTCCAGGGGTCCCTTCCAACCCCCGCCATTCTATGACTCTATGATTGATTTTTCAGCCCAAGGAAGACTGAGGCAGGGGGGGATGCCTGGGGCTGTACCTGTCTGAGCAGGAAGGAGACAACATCCGTGGACTCCCAGTAGCTGGCGTGGAAGAGGTGTGGCAGGGCCACGGTGGGGAAGGCCGTCAGCGCGTCGGGGCAGTACAGAGCGTAGTCGATCCTTTTGGTTCCCCACCACTTGGCAGCAACTGGAAGCAAAAGACTCGTTCAGACAAAGAGGGTCCCCGT
>JANHGL010007981.1:89433-116589 GCA_024611195.1 Ceyx melanurus | reverse complement strand
GCCTCCGGGCACCAGCCTGGTCGTGCTGCTGAGAGGGAACAACCGCCCCGGGGCTCAGGGGTTGCTCAAAGCCAGGGAGGAACACACCAGGGCACCAGCACTTGAGCTCTCTTTGGTTTAAGCAAATACGGTGGCACGAGCAGGCAGGTGTTCACTGGCCCTTAGTACAGATGCCAGGGAAGGGGTCCAAAGCTCGTGTGTGATGAGCCTGGGAACCCACGTGCCAAAACATCCGACCAACACCTCTCCCTGGAGCTGTGGGAGGGAGTGAGGATGGGCGTGCTCTGCCCACCACAGTACAGGGCCAGCCCATCACTAGCCCTTGCTCCCAACTCCTGCTCAGCCTTCTCCAATGAACAGCATCCAGATACTGGCTGTGCTAGAGGATATGAAGATGGGGAGCCCACCTGAGATGCTAAAAAGCACCACAAGCAGGGTATATGGCATATGCTGGAGGGCTTGGTGTCCCCAACAAGTCCTTGTTGACCTCTCAGGCTACCAGGGACACAGTGGCCAACCAGGAAGTATCCAGGAGTTTGTTGCATGGGAAAGTGAAAAATATACTGGGATTCTGGGGGGAAGGTTACAGACAATGCAAAGGAGCTTCTCCCCCTGGGAGAGAACGACTCTCACACGAGTGTCCAACAGCCACTGTGCACCCACAGGACCCCATCACACAACACTGCCCACACACCCATCCCTTCTGACCCCCTAGCAATGGCCACATCCCAGTCCAAAACCTCAGCCCCAAGGTGTGGGCTGCTTCCCCAGAAGTGAGGAGTCCTCATTCCCGCGCGTTCTGGCCCAGAAAAGCAGCCACAGAAAGAGAAGATGGATCAGATCAAGAAAGCAACAGGAGGAGCTGAGTTTGCATGCAGGTTGCAGGCTGGGGCTTTGACAAGAGCTTTCTCGAGGCTGTTTTTCCTCCGTGACAGTGTTCCCATTTCATGGAGTTCCAGGAAAGCTGCCAGGTGTAAGGTATGATCCAACACACTCTTCTTGTTAAGGGCAATATATCTAGTGATGAGCAGAGATACTGAACTGAAAAGACTGACCCACCAGCTCGTTCCAGAGGCCTACACAGAGCTCTCACCATAGCACATACAGAGGGATATGGCCTCAGCTCATCCCCATGGCCTAGCATGCCCAGATCACCCCTGTCCTAACAGCCTATGCTTTTCTGAAGAGTCATAGGAAGGAGGGGAAGGGTGTTCAAGACTCAACTTGGCTTTTCCAGAGCACACAGGCACCTCCTTGCAGCCATTTATGACTCTTTATCTTCCAAATTGGCAGCTCCTGGTCATGTCCCAACTTTTCCTTTCTCAAGCAAGTCCCCAGCTTGGGTAATTTCAGATTCCATGTAGGAAGCAGACAGGATTTACTCTTCCATGCTCACAAAGACAGTGGTGGAGACAGAAGCACTGTTCCCACCGCTCTGCCCAGAAGAACTCCTGCTCTTGCCAAGTTGTTAGCTGGGTTAGGATTGATCTTCCGAGCAAAGTGACAGAAATACTTGTTAAAATGCAAGAAATGGTAAGTGCCTCAGTGAAAGCACAGAGATTTGTCATGAAGTTCTGTGACTACTGCATGAGAGTGGAAGTCAACTGCAGCAGATCTCTTCAGAGTACCTGTCTTGATGTCCAGGTCGGGTATCCGAAGAGCACAGTCTGCAGCCTGACTCCGGGGCCCTTTCAGCTTTCTTCCCTTTGCAGGGATTTCGTGTTTATGGTGCCTATGTCTCTTGGATGAGGTTTGGGTAGGGGATTTGTGGGGCAGGGCAAGTTGGGACAGAAGGCTAAACCCCCTACAATGATTAAGGTGGTGTTTGGTTTCTAAAAGGGAAAAAAAAAACAAAAGAAGAAAAAAAAAAAGCAGAAATCACAGGTATTATTATGGCACACAAAGGCAACACTGGGTTCATCCTCCAGAAATTCACAGCACAAGGGAAGCTGCAGCCCAGGGAGGACTCCTGGGAGGGAGGGAGGGAGCCAGCCATGGTTTTGTGGTGCCCCTCTGGACTTCCTCCAGGACGGGCACGGCCAAGCCTCACGGGCCGAGTGCAGGGCCTGCAAAGCCAGAGCTGGGGCTCAGAAGGCACACTGGCCCTTGGGAGGGGAGGGAAGGGGCTGTGACAGCCCCTGGGGCCAGCCCACGCCGGGGCCTCTTCCCCTCCCGCCTCAGAGACAGGTTTTGAGACCCGTGGAGCGCGCGGAGGAACAAACACCAGACACCAGAAGTGAACGATGGCGGAGAGAGCGAGGGAAGCAGAGGGGCAAGCGCTGCGTGGGCCCGATCCTGCCGCCGGCTGGCAGAGCCAGGACCCCTCCACCCCCTCATGGCACCAACACTTCACATCCAACACCCCCCGGCTCAGGGTGGGAAACCAGCACTGAACCAACACCTCCTCCCCACACAGATGAGTCTCTAGCGAGTGCCTGGCAGGATGGTTTACCTGGGCAAAGAGAAGCACGGGGGAACGTGAGGGAGCAGGGGTAGGTCAGAGCTGCTGCTCAGTGCTGCCTCAATCCAGGCAAGAACTTACAGCAGACCCTGACCAGCTCCCACAGACCTCCAGCAGCTAACAGCTGCCCTGGGGAGCGTAATTAACCTCCGAAGTTAATTGCATAGTGCACTTGAATGCACCAGGAAGATCTCTAAATTTTTGCCACCTTCTCAGCTAAGGCTTTGGGCTGAAGGTCTTTTTTTGGGGCTGTCTTGTTAAGTTGGTTTTGTTCTCTTGTTTGGCTTTGTGCTTTTCTGGTGGATTTTTTACAACTTGTTTGGTTTTCAGCCTTTTTCAGTCTGAGTTATCAGAGGTCCCTGAGGACACAGGCTGTTAATCTCACACCTCAGCTGAAAGGAAGGGGGCGACCCAACAACAAAGGCCACTGTTCTCCACTGTATCAGCTGGGAAGTTAGAAAGGTCTTGGGAAAAAACAATAAATTAAAAATCCCATTTACTCTTCATTCAGCTCTGGGCCACGGGGTCATAAGTGGCTGACTCCGAGCTGCCCTGCAGGCTACAGACAAGCTGAATTTCTAATGCAAAGTCATAAATAAATATCCCAAACCTGTTCTTCCCTTTCAGCATCCTGGAGGGGCTTCCTCTGCCCCATTTTTGAGGACCACATTTGAGTGACGTGCACCAGGGCACAGCCTTCGTTAGCAACCCAGTTTGGAACAACCTTATCAACAGCAGCACAGAAACACCCCTTGGGATGAACCCTCGTCGCGCGCAGCTCCTCAGAGTTATCAATTATTATAATAATATTCATATATTTTTGGCACCGTTTCTCACCAGAACAGGTCAACACACATGACCCAGCGGTGGCCTCCCCCCCAGGGTGTTCTAATCAAACAGCTCACCTATTCCTCCAGACAACCCATCGCCCCGGCTACAGCGAAACCAGAGCAGGGTGGAATAATTCCAGCTTTTTGTTGTTTTGTTCTGAATGGAAAGCAGAACCCCAGACGGACAGACGGACGGACGGACAGAGAGGACAGACAGAAGCTGCGTGGCTCCGGCCCGGTGCGTGGTGCTGAGAGCGGGGAGGAACACTTACTGTTGGCTATGTTGGAAGCAGTGTAACTGTCTGCCATTCCTGAGACCTGGCTGGCAATGCTGATCTCACTGGCTCTCCGGAAGCCCCTGAACTGAGGGGCTGAAATGGGGGTGGACAGGGACGGGCTTTCCATGAAGACGGCACCATGAGACTGAACAACATCTGCTACAAAGTTGAAACAGGGAAATCAAAATATTAGACCGACAGACACGAGGCCGGGCAAGGTGAACTCGAGGGGAGGAAGGAGGCAAACAAGGCTGGTAGGTGCGAAAACCTTTCACAACTGATTGGAATGAAAAAAAAAAGACCAACAAACCAAAACCCAAACAAATATTTCATCAGAGCTCTGGGTTGAAAAGAAAGCAAACACTGCAGCAGGCAGAGACATGTGGCGGGAGGAGCAGTCTTTGATTGAGAGAAGCAAAATAAGGAGCTCAAAAACCAAATCCAAAACTCCAAAGCAAAAGAAAACCAACTCCAGACAGACTTATTCAAGCAGCAATAACAGAAGCATGTGTCATACATACAGATGTGAATATACACAACTTTATATATTCACATCCAGACAAAATAACCAAGGAGAACATAAAAAAAAAAATCCCTCAGAACGGGGATATTTGTTTTCTTGAAATATTTAGACTTCAGTGAACATGTCCAAGATAGAAGCACTGATGCAAAAGAAAAAAAAAAAAGTAATAGAACAATAAAGAAAATATATTCATGCCTGGCAGGGACTAAATTTGAACTTGTATTGCTAATGGCCACAGCCAACACTCACTAAACTCAGGTAAGGGCCACTGAAAGAAAGGAGACTGGTGCTGAGCACTTACATCTCCAGGGGGTGTTGGCAGGTTGGGGAGGGCTCAGTCTCTGTGGAAACAGAGCTTCTTTTGTACACCCTGCAACTCTGGATTTTTAGATCCCAGCCTGAGGTTTACCAGGTGTGGCCTAACCCTTCAGTACATAAATACAGAGGAGGAGGATTTACAGTCATGCTCACCTGGACCTTATACATGTATTGGAGGGAAATGGACCTGAAATGTACAGGACTGGCAAACAGAGGTAATGAAAGCCAGGCTAAAATCTGTGCCTTTCAGTTTTCCCTCTGTAACAGTGAGCATAAAAACATCCACCCCTCTGTGGATGCTATGGGGCCAAACGAAGTGTCTCTGGGATATTCCAAGATCCTGCACTGCAGTGGGTCTGCCCAACGTCAAGTCCTTCAGTGCAGGCAGCACTGGTATGACAGGGACGTGCAAAAACAAAGCTACTCACTCTGCTCTAACGTTGCCCATCTCTGCTGTCCCCAGGAAGCAGCATCTGAAGTTTATTAGTAGGCATCAGACAGGGCACAGGTCTGTGCCCTCCCAGGCAGTAGATGCCATGGGGACCTTGAGCATGTCACTCACACACCGACAGCCTCCGCCTATTTCAGCCAGTTGAGATATCCTTGGGTGCAATCCCAGGATGCAGCTGACACGGGCAGTGTTTTGGCAACAGGGTTATTTTAATATCTATGTCTCTGCAGCTTGGGGCTACTGATTTGCTTCCTCCCATCTCCTGGTTTGCAGCAGCAGTGTCTGTGCCCACACAAATCCTGCTGCAGTGGAGGGAAAGGGAACGTCTGAAGAAGAAAATGTGGAGCTGAGTGTCACAGATGAATTCTGTTCTCTGCAGGGAAAATCAGGCCACAAGCTGCTTTGTGTAAAAGCTTCGTGGACTGCAAGATCTGATCCTTAGCAGGAGCCTGACCTGATGATGAGCTGCACACGCTGCCCACGTTGTGCCTGAAAGGCCATTACCAGCATCACTTTCTCAGCGCTTTCCTCCTCTTTTCACCTTGCCTTGGAGCTGCTGTCAAGGTTGCTACCAGTACCCACAACCCAGCCAGCCCCACCCAGCCAGTACAGCTTTCTTACCACAGAAAGCACCAGCACAAGCAAGAAGAGACCATTCAAGTGCAGGCTGCACAATGAGAACATGGGCCAAGCCAGCAGCTGCATTCAACCCCACAAAGGTCTCGAGGGTAAAGGGTTCCACTCCCCTTGCTGGATGAGCTGGGACAACCCTCTCATTTCTCCCCAGCTGCACCTTCTTCTCCTTCCCCTGGCCTGTACAGTGAGATCCTTCTGTGCTTCTCAACTCCTCTCTCAGGTATAAAACTTCCATGGCTTAAACTAGGAAGCAGCTGGAAGACATTGCTGAGGAGAAAGGGCTGGGCCAAATGTGGTGCTGCCCAGGCTGATGATGACTCCAGCTCCATTATCTTGTATTCACTTAGCTCTGCCTGAACTTTATCTCCTTTTCTGAGAACCCAGAAAGTGAATAAAGGAAGAAAAAATGATATTTTGGGCTTGCTCTTTTTGGCCAGTCTCACTTTTCAGGGCCTGACTGGGGATTTTTGAATACAGGGAGTTTGAAGCAAACACGCCCAAGCTCAACAGCCCTTCCAACACCATCCTGGTGTCATCAGAGGAGGATTTCTCACTCTTATAAAAGCCTGAACTGCTTTAGCATTGCCAAACTGCTGGGTTTAGTCTCACCCACGTTGGTGGCAGGAGTCTGCTCTGCAGGGGATGAAGTGCCACCCGTCAGCAGTGCTCCCGTGCTCCAGCCCACGGGGGTTGCTCTCATGTTTCTCCCTTTTCCTGAGCTACACACCCTCTTGTCCCTAAATAACAACAGTTTCCAAGAAAAATGAGGACTAGGAAAAGGCAGGGCAGGAAGCACAGACAGAAATCCTGTTCTATGCATCACTGCCCCTCGACCCCAAAGCTGCTGTGACAGCAACTTCCAGATGAAGCCCTGGGATTCATAGGAAAAAAAACCCCAAACCAGCAAAAACTCAACAACAAACTAACAATATATTTCCTAAACTCTGTATTCTTTGCACCAAATCCCTTGTGCAGCAATACTGAGCCCAAGGGGCCTTTCCTGGGTGGTGCAGTGACCACGGTGGGATGACACAGATGATGCCACAGTGGCACAGCCTGACCCCAGCCCCTGCAACCTCTCCTGCTCCTAAAAGCAACAGTCTAAAGTCTTCTGCATTGCAGAGGTGGCATCTCCAGCCACAACTCATGCCCTGACCACGGCAAGGTGGTCATCTTCAGATGAGCACTTCAAACTGAAGCAGCAGCAAGACTTTCATCAAGATTAACCATTCCTTTTTGCCACTAGATAAGGACGGAGGTGCCCCCAGTTCAGCTCACTGGCTGAAGTGGACTTTGGACCATCTCTGAGGGCAGACTTTATCAGAAGGAGCTTCAGGAAGAGACCTGGCTGGACCTGGCAGTGCCCTGAGCACCCTCTCCCAGGCAAGGACCCACCATGGCTCAAATCGCAGCACACACACTTCTGCCCAAGGAAACGAACCGAGATGGAACTGCCCTGACAGAGAAGAAGCAAAATCACTTTTTTTTCCTTTTCCCATTTTTTTTTGGCCTACCTATGGATCTTTAATACTTATTCAGTGCTGTGCCTTTTCATTTACAGCCTCGTTTGTCAATGTTCTTGCTGTTTCCCACTAAGTGAACGGCACTGGGCCATCCTCTCAATGTACTGCTGCCTCTGACTGAAGTCCTTGGGGTATCTGTGGCAGATTTCAGGATGTGCTGTTTGCAGGCTGAGCTGTGTCACTGAAGCAGGAAATACTGAAAGCAATCAAAAATCTGTCAAGTTTCATAACAATAAAAAAAAAAAACCAAACTGAAAAGCCAGCCAGCTGCTCAGCACAGGCCAGACCCTGCTTGCACTGGAGTCACTGGGCACTCTGCACTTGCTACCCTGAGATCAAGAGCAACAGAGATTTATGTTGTCCATAAGTTTTTAATGATTCTGGAAATTTCCCACAGTCGAGTGGCTGAAAAAAGGATCCAGCACTTGCTGCAGTAAAGCCAAGCAGGCCACACTGTGCTCTTGACACACAAGGTAAAAAGCAGAGAAGCTTCTGAAAGCTCTGTCCTGACAGCAGGAAATACCAGATGACAGGTAAAGGGCATTTCAACAGTGACCTCCAAAGTGATTAATTAATAGAGGAGCCAGATCCTTTCCCTCAGCTTTGTTACAGAACATCACAGCACAGGCAACATGGCAAGTGTGGACCTCAAAATCATCAGTATCTCCAAAAAGCAAAGGGAAGGACTATCTGCAATAAATAGGCAGCAGAGTTGCCATCCTGTATGACCACATAACATACTGGGCTGCTCATCAACAGCAAGGGGCAGCTCGTTAGAGACAACAAGGCAGCAGAACCAAGCTCTCAATGCACAACACTGAAAAAGGCATGAGAACAGGCAGGTAAAGGGGGTGAGAAGGGGCTAGTAAGTCACACGGGGAAAGAAAAAAAACCAACATAAAGTCAAGTCTCATTAAAATCACAGACGCAGCACCAGCCGCAACCAGAATAAATGAGGCCATGCAGCATTTATGATGGAAAATAAGGCAAAACAAATGCACCAAACCTTGCTTTTTAAGGCAGAAGTCAAGAAATTAATTTTCAAAAGCCAACACGTACAGCCTCCTTGGGGTCTGAAAGCCTCAGTCACTGTGTTCAGCAGAGCCACGAGGAGTGTCCAAACACAAAGTACTCCAAAGGCTGGAACGTGGCCTGACACAGACAGAAATTAGGGTTCTGGCCACGATGTGGTGAAGCTGACTGCTGGGAGCTGCACACTGCAGACAACCAAACCTTGCCCAGGGGATCCTGTGCACACACAGGGCTGCCCAGGGATGGCCTTTCTGTGCCAAAGCCTCTTTCCAGCAGTGCAGCCCCCACAGATGGACCAGAGCAGGCACATGGCAGCAGTCTCCTCTTGTGGCATCAACACGAGAAAGGAGCAGATATTTTACTTTAAGCTCATTCTTTTCACTGTGGGTCTCCCCAGACCCGAGCACGATCCCAAGTGGTTATCTCACGTGGCACAGCCTGAGACACAGCATGAAGATTTCAACTCCAAGAGGCAACAGTAGGATCTCCAAAAATCACCCCAAGTACCCAACACCATAGACAATATGAAAGTGTAGATTACACACACTCAGCAAAACCAGCACTTTTATTGGAAACATCTTGCCAATTCAGTACAGGAACAGGGATACTTGTTTCCATGAAGCTGTCCTGGTGCTGGAGAGCACCCAGAGGGCTACTTTCCATGAGGAGGATGGGATTGTTCTGGATTGTCTCAACTAGAAGCAGATGGGGAAAAAAAAAATAAAAATAACAAAACAGAAGGACAAAGAACAACAGACACGTGGCCACAAAGTGTTAACATACAAACAGTTACAACTGAGCACTTCAACTATGAGTCTTCAATGAAAAGACAACCTTCAAATAGAGGAAAAGAAACAAAACATGGATAACTTTCCAAAGAGACCCACATCAGAGATTAACTGGTAGCAGAGGAGAGCACAACACTGGCATGTCAACAACAAATGGAGTCCCCTTAACGAACTTCTCCAAGGAGCTAGATTCATAAATACCCAAATCCATAATTTTCCAGATAAATCTTTTTACTATGGGTGGGAAAAGGGATGTTGTAAGGGGAGATTTCCTCAAATCAGACTCACAGCCTACACAGTGCAAAGCAGAGGAGTAAGCAGGGATGGGAATTTGATTTCACTCTGCAAATTGGTTGTAATGAAACGGGGACCCAACATTTAGTACAGATGGGAAAAGAACAGCAACAGCAACAAAAAACAAGCCTAAGAGGCTTTCTGGATCGTGGACTTGAAAAAAAGCCAGTTTATCTGCATGAGGAGATGTGCACAAGCTTTTGTACATACCTAATTATAATTGAGCACCTGAGCTTTACGTGATCACCAAATCATATAGCTTAATTAAGGGAGCAATTAACTTTTCTGGAGCACCCTACAGTGAACACGAAGTTCAGTGGCAGCTTTGCAAATCATGGTTGGAACAGCCCTTCTGAAATTCTGACTCTATTGGAAAGGAATCACCTGTTAACTTTATAAGCAAATAAGAGGCTTTGTGTGACACGAGAAGAGAATTTCCAGCTGCTTTCTTTGTCAGTTTTATTCATCAATGCAGAGCAGCATCTCTTACAACTAACCAAGCTCAAATCTGGAGAGGGATCTGAAATCACTCTACCCTTCTCATCATTGAGCTAATTGTTGTTAATCCTCTCCAGCACATTGCAAGCATCTCAGTAAGATCTCTGCTGGTAAGATCTCTGCTGGTATTCAGAATAATAACCAGCATGCAGGAGGCTCAGGGCCAACGGGGTTTCTGCCTCTGGCCACAGGGAGAACAAAGGATTTGAAAGGGATTTGAGAGGAAGAAGGTAAGATGTTTAGGATTTTATTTTCTCAGAAGCCACCTGCAGCTGGTACCTCGAAGAGATCCAAAAAGCAAATTGCTTTCCAAGTTGCTATAGATTCCCTGAGCTGGGGGATTGGGTACAAACGTAATTGTGGGTGGATCCATTTTTACCAAGTGTTGCAGCAAGATCTTTGCTAAATTTGACAAATGAGTGGGGCCTGCAGAAAGTATTTTATTCACTTCATTAAACACAGGATTTAGTTTAAGCCCATTTTACAAATCAGACCTCCAGATTCAGCAATTACAAGACTATCTTTAAATGAGACTGATACACAGGAGATCACTGCTTTGGATTTTCAATTTTAAAATGATGCAGAGTATCATCAGAATTATTCAGTTCCAGATACACATTCCTCTTAATTTAGTTCTGCATGACTCAAACATTAAACAAATGGAAAGCTACCAGAGTTAGGGGGAAAAAGGGGCCACCAAATGCCAGTCGTTCTACCTGGTGGCTCTGATATTTTCCTCTGGTTTGCCAGCACAGTTTCTCATGTGCTCCAAGTGTAGTTTTATAGCAAGGACTTCTGGTTGCAATGTTAACTTTAAGTAGCCACTGACTAACAGCCTCTAGGAAGGGAAAAAATTACAGTTCTTTCTGCCCCAAAGTCCTGAACTTGCAGGGAATCAAAACTTGAGGTGAAACAGAAAGGTGAAGTTTAGCTCTGCACTTCTGCTCACAGTTAGTGAGCTTCCCTGAGAGCAACTTGCAATGAGAGTCTGCACTGAAATGGCAACAAAATCATGAGACTCTAGGCACAGAAGTGAGGTGAAGATGGTAGGAAATAGAATTTATTTTATCAGATCAACTGCAGGAGGACTGATGCAATGGGAGCTGAGGCAGGGCATGGTGAGGACACAGCTGTTTCAAATGCAGCCCAGGAAGACAGAAGGGCACAGTGCACAAAGCCATTTCAGACTTTGTTATGGCTGCAGCTGGGGTAGAGCAAGTGAAGAGGCCTCTGATGGTAGAGGGATCCTAGGTAATTTAGGAAGGCAAAGTATCTCCCAAGCAAGGTGGCAAGGGCAAGGCACTGTTCACCAGCCCATCAATCTCCAGTAGCCTGTCCCATGAAAAAGCCCAGGTTGCAACCAAAGAAATCATCTCATCATCTCACCGTTGACTCTGCTCCTTCCAGTCTTCACTGGCCCTCCAAACATCCAAGTCCTAAACTTTGCCAAGTTAATAATGTTTCATTCAGTCCCAATCACAAGCACTGGCCTGGGTGTGGAACAGGGACCTTCACAGAGAAGTCACCACAGTGTGACTCTCAGCAGCTGATGTGTGACTGATTTTGTTGGAAGAAAACTACTTTTCTAGTAAATCAGGAATAAAATTAACATTACAGGGCCAGTTAGCTTTCTTGTCATTCCCAATTGCTTTGATAATGTTATGCAAAGTGTGAATATAACCCTTTAGACAGAGAATGTGGATCCAAAGTGACTTACCCAGAACAGCAGAGTTGCCATCACCCAGGGGGAACCTCTGGTAACGGGGAATATTAAAGGGGGGCAAAAGGTAGAACTTCCTCTCCAGAAGAGGCTCGAGGCGTGATGCAGATGGGTCTGCAGGGTGGAACAGGTTATAGACCTGCTGACAAGCTGGTCTGAGCTGAAAGACTAAAAAGAAGAAGAAAAAAAACCCTCAAGTATCAAAAAGGTTATTTGTTAGAATATTTACTATATATGTGTCTGTGAAAAGGACAACTGTTGGGTTACAAAATAAGTGCTATGGAATTATCACCTCCCTCATCTTCCAGTTTATTCAACTGAAACCATTTATCACAGCATTTATAGACCCAGGAATTTCCCAGTGTTTTTAATGTACATTGCAAATAAACCAATACTGTGCTAGAGCACACAGTGATCTGCTTCCTTAAAGTGCAATAAATATTCCATATAAATGTTTGAGTTTTCCCAGTTTGTCTCATCAAACTACTGCATTTGCAGCAGGAGGTGCTGACATCACCCACTGAGTGAGCTCAGCAGTTTAGATCAGGACTTACTGTCAAGAGCTGGAATGACAGTTTTTCTCAGTGCAAGAATCAGACCCAAGGGTGACCCGAAGAGGAAGAAATCAGTGATCTCAAATTCAAACTTCCCAATGTTTCCTCCATCCAGCATAGTAGAGCTACTGGATCGCCTGGATCCCGGGTCATTTCTCAGAACACTGGAATGTAAACTGGGACAAGAACAGAAAATCAAGTCAGAATTGTTAGTGACACTGCATTTTCTTAACTGAAGGCTGGATTGGTGATTAATGGAGAGAATTATTTATCATTTCTATCTCTTTGGGGAAGGAACTGTGTCAATCAACCCACCACGCCTCAGCACTGCAGTTTTCCTAGACATTAAACCATCCCCTGGAAACAATTACCCCATCACATCAGCCTAATTTAGACTTTACAAATTCAAGCTTTAGGTGGGTTCATTTACACACTCCTAGCTCCTCAAAATATGCTTTTTTTCTTTGAGGAGTCAAGACCTTTGCTGCTGCCAGTAGGAGAGTCATTTACAAGATAAAAAAAAACAACAAGCCAAAAGTACTAAAGTAGCAGGGATTAAAAAAGCAGGTTTACAGTGATTCACTCCATTACACATGGCACTGCTATGCTTTCTGGGGGTCAACATTTGAGTTCCTTCCATCACCTTGTTCTCAAATGTTATGGAAAGCTGTGCTTACCCATTTCTTCCTCTTGGAAGTAGTTGGACAAATGTTACAGGATTGAAAAGGAAAAAGAAAACAGGAGGGGAAAGAGAAAAACAGTGATCAAAATCTGCAAGAGGGTTTTTACTATCTTTGTGCACCAAGTTTACACCACAGCTTCCAAGCATGTGTATGGCATTCACTGGGATTGGGAATTTGGGGTGAATGACTCAGTGGGCATGTGGTACATTCTAATTATCATGCACCCAGGACATTCCCACTTCTCTTCTGCCCATGAGGCCACATCTATTGAGTTATTACCAACCTCAGCCCAATGACTCCAGGTAACTGTACTTAAGAAGAGTAAAGACAGAAACCATGTCCAGCCTCCCCCCCTCTCCTTCAGGTATCAGATCTGCTTGCAAAATTCAACCCATGTGCTGGGCAGTAGAGAGATGTACCACAGAGATTTAAAGTCACATATCCCTTGAAGACTGAGGAAGAAACAGCTGGAGCTCTGAGATGAAAGTCATGGGAATCCACTCCCATGTTAGGAAGAGGTGCTTCTCTGTAGTTTAGATCTGGGATCAGACAGTGAAAAGACAGATGTGTAACACAGCCTGGTTCATGAAAGGCTTTGGAGATTCTTCTGTTGCCACCCAAAAGCAATAAACTGCCTCTTCTTTTCTACAGCTTCAGATGGCAGTTCTGGTGTGCTCGTGGACAGAGGGACTCTCAATGTCCCAGCACTGCTGTGCTCATGGAGAGAGGGCTGCTTGCTCTGAGAAGAAAAGGGGGTTTCACCCAGACTTTGTTTTCCTGCTTTGGCAAATAAAGCATCAGCCCCGAGACAGCCAAGTATCACTCCCAAGGGATGCTAAACAATTTTCTTCTCATGCCTCACTGTCACGTGTTGAGGTTGGATTTGATGATCCTGAAGGTCTTTTCCAAGCTGAGCAACCGTGTGATTCTGTGTTGTGTCAGTGCACACCCGTGCATTCACTGTACTACCCTCCCTGCTACCAACCCCAGGGAAATCAGAAGCTTGCTTATGCCAGACACACAGCTCACGGGGAGTCAAAACAGTGATGCCATCGAGCCAGAGGAACAGGAGGTTAGAGCAGTGACAGCTGAAACGAGCACGTTCCCATTTCTGTGATGTGAATGAGCTTCCCTGAGATTCAGGACACTGGAACCCGTGTGGAAACCAGGCACCTGCAGGGAAGCCACAAGTATTTCTGCTGACAAGACAGCAGCACAATATGCTGCTGTGTGCAAGGAATACAAAGGTATTTAGCAGGCGTTTGGATTTCACACAATCACAGAATGCTGGGGGTTGGAAGAGACCTCTGAAGATCAGAGCAGGACAAAACCAGAGCAGGCAGAACTAGGATTTGCTGAAGATGGGGTGACAGTGACACAAGTTGAATGAAGGGGCAAAAGGAAAGAGCACCCTGGTGGCAGATGGGAGCAAGGGGCTTTTGGGGTATCCAGTGTTCCCACAGTGTCTCTTTGCAGGGAAAGGAGGAGAATGAGGATGCTCACACTGCTAAGCAATTTGGACTGCTTCTCTTTTTTTTTTTTACTGGGAACTTGATAGTCTTTTTAGCAATCAAAAGAAACGAGAGCCAAGGGGAGCTGGGAATCCGTCATGCTCCGAGCAGCCTACAGTGCCCTGTTCTCCCTTTAGAAAGCAGCAGATGTACTGTGTGCATTAATTAAACAAGAGCTTATGGATTTCAGAAGCAAATCAACTCATTTACAATAATACAAGTACAGCACAGCCAGAAATAATGTCGTTGTGCAGAAGGGCTGAATTTAAAAATAAATGTGTGATTGTAATCTCCAGATGCTGCTGAGGCTTGCTGGGCATTAGCCCAGAGAAACGGGAAGGTCCGACACAGGAATAAAAATGAGTGTCTTTGGCACAAGCTGAGCTCTGCAATGGGCAGGGACACAGAGCCCCCCCACCCCCACCCCCCATATGCCAGCCTGCCCGTCTGCTCAGCCCGTTTGGAAAGCTTGGCTCTGCTCTCCCAGCTCCTGGGGAAGCCACGTCAGGCTTCTGGATGGGAAAATCAGTATTTGGTGAGGGAGGCTGGCGGGGCCTTCTGCTGATGCCTCTGCTGCTCGGGCACCAGCCAGGGCCAGGCTGGGAGGGGCAGAGCTGCAGCACTGCACCTCAGAGCAGAGGGGGAGAGGTGCAGAGAGAGCCAGAGCTCACACAGCACCTTCAACCTACTCCTCCCTAAGGAAATATTGCTCGAGCTGCGGGGAGAGATTCATATTTGACCCAAGGTGTAAAGGCAGATTAATAAAAACACCCCAAAATATGAAATAACAACAGTAAAATGCACCAATCTGTTGGCACACTGAGCACCAGGCACTCCCAAGGGCTTCGTGGTGGGAGCAGGCACGGTGCTGTGGAGATGGAGCAGGAAGGACCACGACAAAGCCATCTGCAGTGAGGAGCTGCAATCCATTATCCACATCAGGCCCAGTGCTCATTCTAAACTAGATGTAAAACTGCATCAAGACTCCAGCCCATTTCCCTCGGCTGCGGCCGTGCCCCCGAGGTCAATAACAAGGAGGAGAAAGAGCACATTTTTGCATGACTCATCTTTTCTCCTGTAGTACAGGAGGCTGTTTTGATAAGGTAAGAACAAGAGGCCGATTGCCTTTTATTAACCTGCTGGAAATTGCTGAGAAGCTTATTGTGGTTTTTGTAAATGCAGCTGTCTTCCGGAATACAGGGTCTCTGAGCACCAACAGTCCTCTCTGCTACCTTCTCCTATGAATCTTTAACAAAAGAGCCCCTGCCATGGCAGGATGAGTCCCTGCACTGGAGCAATGTAGCAAAGGAGGGGCAGAAGTGCAGGAGAAACCTTCAGCTCAGCACGGGACAAAAAGGAACAGCCTTGGACACAACTGCAATGCAGAGAATGGTGGGAGGGACCTTGCTCCCCAGTACCTGGGACATGGGGGAAGAAGGATGAAGAGGGTGTTGCAGTTCATAGAATCATTCAGGTTGGAAGAGACCCTTGGGATAACTGAGTCCAACCATTAACCCTGCTCTGCAAAATTCACCCCTAAACCATGTTCCCCAACACCACATCTAAACAACCCTTAAATACATCCAGGGGTGGTGACTCGACCCCTCCCTGGGTAGCCTGTGCCAGTCTCTGGCTACCTTTTCTGTGAAAAAAATTTCCCTAATATCCAGTCTAAACCTCCCCTGTTGCACCTGGAATCCCTTCCTCCAGGCCTGCAGAAGGAAAAGATCTGGGCTGTCTATTTCCATGGACTGAAGAAGATGATTCAGTCAGAAGCCTTCAGGCTTACAGAAGTGATCCCTGAACGATCAGTGGCAAGGGAAAGGGGCTGTGAATGTTCTGCCAGTTTTGTTAATGGGTAAGTTTCTGAAAGTCCATTAGAAGAAGATGAGGAATGTGACAGTGGGGGCTCAGTGAGTCACAAATGTGACACATGGCCTTGGTGCAACAGGGCAGCCCTGGCAGGGGACAGAGCTCAATCTCCCAACCCTGCTCCAAACAGGGAGCTTGGGCTGCTTTGCCAAATAGTCATCAGCTTTCAGAAATGCTTTGAGATGAACACAGCACTGGATTCCTTCATCCATCTTCCCTCGTGTGACTTCTCCATTTGCTTCATGACCTCCATCCTGCACTAGCAGCATGGAGAACCAGCAGCTGCCCTCCTGTCTTGGCTGTCAAGCAACAGGGCAAAGGGCTTCTTGCCACTGATCCACAGATGCAGCAGAGCAGCTGGATTCTCTCACTGCCACTCAGCAAGAGGGATATTTATTTTTAAATATTTTTTTTTTTTGCATATACAACATCCTGAAGTCTACACCCCTCTAATCTCAATGAAACACTTTCCTCCACCTTGCTTATCTCAGGGTGACAAACCAAAATTAGGGTTGGGTTTTTTTTTCCACATTCCATTTCCAATCTCAGCTCCAGAATATTGCTGGTTCTGTTCCTTCAAAATCTTACCTTGAGAGAAAGGCTTGATGCTGTTTGATTGTGTCCAGTTCATAGGTTGATGAATCACTCCTTTTTCGTGGCAGCTGCTTCTTTGGATCTTCTCCGTTGCTCCGGGGAATATCAATGTTGCTCCTGCTGAGGTGTCTGCTGCCTTCCAGGTTGGAGCCACTGGAACAATAGCTGTTGTTCACTGTTATTCCAGGAGACAGGAGGTCGGTATCCTGGGATTTGAAATACATGGATTCTGAATCAGGAATATACCCACATACATTAAAATCTTCTCCTTCCTCCTTTCCTCATCTGCCTCAAGATCTCAGACCAAAACACCTCCTAAGAGTGTGGGTGATGCCTCACACCAGAGGGTGAGCTATCCCTGTCCAGAGCAAATGCACCCAAATTGAGTCAATATGCACCTTAAGACACATTTACCATTGATAAGGAATAGTCTTTGTTGTTTGATGAAAGATTCTTACTAAAAGGAGGCTATGGAGGCTCTGTGGCCAGCAGACCTATTCCCAGTAGACACTGGGAGCCAGCAGTACCTGGACACTCACAACGCTGCCTCGCCGACTGCTGTTCTGGCTCTCAGACACAGTCTGATTGCTGTAGCATAAGGCATCAAATCCCAGGATTCCTCCAACACAGTCTCCTACCAAGCAGACCTGAAAAAGGAGAGGAGGAAAAAAAGAGGAGGAAAAAAAAAAAACCCAATCAAACAACAAAACAACTTTTGTTGTCTGCCTTCAGCTCAGAGCTGCAAGTTCAGAGTGCTGGATTATACCTAGGGAAGCTGTAGGAACAGGATGCCCAGTGCTTTTGCATTAGTAAACTATCAGTAAACTATTGAGTCAATGAAGATCCACTCATGCCCTGCAGACTCTCGTTAGCTAACACAGCTAATGGGTTCTGGCTGTTCCCACCAGCTGCCTGGAGTGAAGGGAAAGAAACAGAGCACAGCTCACGGTGCTAACTCCAACCTTGGAAAACCAAACCTGTTTCCCTCCTTGCCAGCTGTCTGTGCTACTCCAGGAGAGCTTCCTCGTGCTTCTGCCCTCTGTGTGTGCCCTCAGGAGATAACTTTGTGCTGCCTCCAAGGCTCCTGAGTAGATAGGGACAATAAAACACCAAGCCCCTTGGGTAGGGGAGGGCTGTCTGCATCCCCCAGCACGTGGCACTGGAGGGGAAGAAGCTGAGGATGGATAAATCCCAGCCCAGCAGTGCAATGTGACAGCTACTCCCATAGCTCAAACCTCGTGGGGGCTAGAGAGTCACCTTGCTCACAGAGGTGTGAGGCTCAGTCACGGTCTCTTCTGGGGTGCAGCAGCTGCACAGAGTTTCAAAAAAAAAAAAAAAAAAAGAAACCCATTTCTGTGACAGCTCCAGCACGAGCTGCTGAAGGTCCTTCAAAGACAGGAATGCTTAAACAGCCTGGGCTTGAGAGGGGAGCAGAGACCACGTCTAGTAACAAAAGCAGCATTCCTGATTTGGAAAGGTGTGTCACGCTGAAAACTGATTAACTTCACAGCTTTGTAGCTTCATTTCTGAATACAAGCTCAGGCTTTGCTCTGAATCCCAGAGGTTCAAGACAGAACATAAGCAATCATCTCTCTCTCTCTCTCAGAAAGGAAGAAATGGAAGCACAACATTTTCTTACTGCGTCTCAACACTGTCATATTTCCATCCCCCCCGAGAGATTAATGGAAAAGAGAGTTTCAGAAGGAAATTGCTTCACTTGCTCTTCCTTTCACTGCAGCTACAAGCAGCAGCTGGCTCACCTGGCCGTTGAAGGACAAGCCCTCCTGGGATCTGATGAACTCACTGTAGGCTTGGTTGGCTCTGACGATGACCGTGGCTACGGCTTCTTGGTACTGCGGGGATGAGGTCGCTAGCAGAGGGAGGGCAGCGAGGGGAATGTGATCCTGGCTGTTGGACAGGCAGCCTTCATCATAACTATAGGGGCTGAGGCTGGACAGGGCAACAGACATTGGAAATACTCAGTCTAACATGCAGAGCAGGGAAAACCATTTGCAGACAGTGCTGTCATAGAATCAGAGAATGGTGGGAGTTGGAAAGGACCTTCAGAGATCGAGTCCAGCCCCCCCTGCCAGAGCAGGATCACCCAGGGCAGGTCACACAGGAACAGATTTAGTCTTGAAAGTCTCCAGAGAAGGAGACCCCACAGCCTCTCTGGGCAGCCTGTGCCAGGCTCTGTCACTCTCACAGTGAAGTTTTTTCTCATGTTGAGGTGGAACTGCCCACGTTTCACCTGCTACCATTACCTCTCATCCTATCCCAGGGCACCACTGACAAGAGCCTGGCCCCTTCTGCTTGACACCCACCCTTCAGAGATTTGCAAACATTCATCAGATCCCCCACAGTCAGAACTGTGGCTCATTAAAGAAAAGCCTCAAGATAGAAAGGCTATTTAATTCACTGAGAATGGGTGAGAGCTTAATAAATCTTTCCCTCCCATTAAACATAACTCTTCAAGGACAACACACTTACACTGACTGAACAACCCTCAGACAAGGAATTAAAGCCTTAGTATTTATTGGTTTAATTAGAATAAATCAATCTCAAAACTCTTGCTGCATGATTACTGTATGCACTACAAAGTATGAAATCAAAATGGAATGCTTCACTAATATATGAATAAAGTGCATTCTCAAAGCATGGTCAGAGGTTTCACTACTACATGCAGAACATTTCAGAGAAGCAAATGAAAAAAAGTAATAAAAAAACCTACAAAAGGAGGAATGAAATCTTCCATGTGTCCCTCTGTGACACAGTAGGATTGACTTACCTGGAGACGAGTGAAAATGCTTCAGAGCAGATGGCTGGGCAGGGGACCAGCCTGATGGCAATGTGCCCCAGAGCAGCTGGGTAATGCACCCTCATCACTGTGTCAAACACTGTCGTGATGGTGTTGACATCCCCTTGCTTAGAGCTCTGGTCACCACTTCCTGAGTCCAGGATGTTCCCTCCGTGGAGAACCAAGAGGAGGACGTGGATTTTACTTGGCTGCAGTAATGGCTGCACTGCTTCATCCTAGATGGGATTGAGAGACAGTAACGTAGAAAAGCTTATTTTGCTAAGAGGTTTTATTTGGTCCAAGAGCATTTTATGCAGATTTTATCACCTCTTCTTCCCCAAGCTCACACATGGTGCACAAAATAAGTACATTATCCATATCAAGTCCAGCCAGGGAGGAGGCAACAATCTGTGAAGCACAGTATTTCCAGCAGAAACACTATTAGCCATGGTATGAGCCTTGGCAAACCCCCATCTAAAAGGCTGGGTTCAGGCTGGGCCATCCACACAGAAGGATAATTGCAGTGAGAAGAACTAGAGAAGGACAATGAACGTGGAGACTTTCTGAACAGAGACTGAGAGAGTTCTGCTTGATTTACTTCACAAGGCAACCCAAGAATGAAATTCCTGCTCTCAAACACAGCAGAGATGAGTAGAGAGCTAGGGAGGGAACAGAGGAGCTTAGGGCAAGGGACAGAGCAGGCACAAGCACTGAGTCTAAACTGATCCTGAGTAAGTGCAGACTGGAAATCAGGTTTCTAATCACAGGAGATAGGAGGTTTTAGAATAACATGTGCAGGTTTATGGGTAAGAAGCTAAACTTTCAAGAAGGAGTGTGCTTCACTTATAAAAATGGGTATTGGATGCACGTGGATACAATAGCTGAGGACCTGATACTCCTTCCAGGTGTCTTATCCCACACACATGCATATCCAACCACACAGAGACTCAGTGTAGGCAACTGTCCTGAGCAGAAGAAATGCTGTAAAATTACATAAAAATGAATAAAATTGTAACTAGGTAAAACATGACAGCAGTAAGGCCATGACTTGTGTGCTAGAGTGGGAAAACTGAAGAAATGGGTGTTGCTTTCTGTTGGGGTGCTGAGCTCAGCTGCAGAAGCTGACAGTAAAACACATTCAGCAAAACTAACAATTGAGGTCAAATAGGGCAGCAAGTTACTGGGAAAGAAGTTGTAAGAAGAGTTCAGCTACTGCACCTGCTGGCTTGTGACAGAAGTTTTAAGCAAGACTTCAGATTTGCTTCTGCATAAGAGGAACTGAAAAGAAAAAAGAACTTCAAGACCCCTTGACCCAAGGACTGGCCAATATCTGGCTGGGAGATTGGGGCATGGACACAGTAAAGGGTTTTACTTTGCCTGTCCAGGCCCTTTGCTTATTACACTGAATCAGTTCCTTGTCTGAACACACAGGCTGTAGGTTGGGAAAAGGAGGGAACTGCATCTGCACTATGATTCTAACTCCTGGGTGTGATACCATTAAGTGCCCTTGCTAATCCTGATGCCCCAGGAGTGGGGACAAAAGCACCCATTTGTACTGGGTGCATATTCTAACATAATGGAGCAGAAACTGTTTTTAGTATCTATTCATTACCAAGGTTTTGGGGGTTTATAGCTCCCATACAGACCCGAATCCCCCATCCTAACACCTCTGAGATATGTGAAAGAAGGTCCTGATCTTTCCTCCTCACCCCTTGTGCCAGCAGAGACAACATCAGAGAACATCCTGGGCAGGTCCCTGCTGAAGCAGAGAAACAGCCCTTGGGAGAGGGTTGGAAGGAGTGGAGGGCAGCAGTATTTTCCATTTGGTAAACTGGTCTAATTTTAGCATCTTTAGTCACCTGTTGTCCTTTGAGGAGTGACTGAGTCCCTGACAAAGTCACTGGTGGGAAGAAAGCAAGCCCAGGCACACATTAGAAGCCTAACAACCAGCTTACACTTTTACCAGATAATGTTAAAGCAGGTCTTAATACACAGCCCATCAGAAGCATTAAAATTCACATCCAAGTCTGTAACAAAGATTTTCCAGACCTCCAGCATAAGAATGGCCTTTAATTATTTAGTACCATTGCACTGTATTAATGGCTGCTCTTTAAACTTCCTCTGATTCCAGTTTACAGCTCCTGCCTGCAAAGTGAACTTTTGCCTGTGTGGAGGATGGGAGGAGCACTCTCAGCATCACTTCTGCTTTCAGCCACGTGTTTTAAGTGCTCATTTAGAGAACAACACTGAGTCACCCAGCTCGGGTCATGCAGAAGTTTATCAGTAGTCATTTGAAGGCACCTTTCCCTTTCAGCTCATTAAGCTGTGGCTCTTGAAGGAAGTGGGGAACACTCCAGCAACTGCTGATTAGTTTCGGGGTGGAGGTGGCTATTTAGATCTTTCCTGCAAGACCTGGAGTCTCTTCATGCCCTTGATTCCTGCATTTTGGTGACTAGGAATTTCACACTATTTTAGTAGTTTGTGAATTGCCTTTTTCATCTCACTTTGAAGTCTGTTCTTTTACTAAAATGAATGCAGGAATGGGAGGGGAGTGAGTCTGTAGAATCCCCTGAGGAAGATGACAAGTCAGAGATATCTTAGAGCTGTTGCCATTCCCAGCCACTCACTCCATGGCCCTGGAGCTCTCAGTCTAGTATAAAAAAGCCAACCCCCCACAATCTCATAGCCTGGCACATAAAGCAATTTCCAAACCATGCTCCCTGGCTCTGATACACCACGACACAGAACTCAGGCACTCTGCAAGCAACTGCATCATCTCTGCAACACAGACAGATGCTGTAAGGGCAGGGTGAGTGCAGCCACTCCCAAGATGCCCCGTCTCACCAGGACACTGAACTGAAAAAGTCAGTAGATGCAAATCTAGAAAGCAGGAGTGGGTGGGTGTGTTACCATTTATGTTTTATTTTACCCAGAGCTCTGACAGAGGCCACTCTGTAACTGGTTTCCAGACAAGACCCTGAGCAGTTCCAAAGAGCTGCACCTTGGTGTTGCAGTAATGTGGCTCTCCCACATCCACAGGGGCTGCCTCAGCAGTGTCTCAGGCTGCAGTTATCCCCAGAGCATCAGCACTATTTTCTTTCCAGCTGGATGCTGCCTGTGAACTACAGAGCATTTTCCAGATGCTGTTCCAAAGACAGGTGAAATAACCCTGGAAAGCTAAGCAAGGAGTACCCAGCATGCTGCTGTGGCTCCAGACTCAGAGACCGGGCACTGCTCCCAGTAACAGAGCCAGTTACTCCACGTACCCCACACAGACACACTCCTGCAACAGAGGATCTGGTGACAAGAAAGCAGCAGCACTTACTTCAATGATGCTGAGCCTCTCCACACTGGAGCCAACGTGGTACTCTGCTGATGTCTCGTGATACAAGTCACCTGGAGGCACAGAGGTGACATGTCAGTGCTGCAGGATGCTATCTGGCAAAGATGCTCTTTGTTTATCTCCTTAATTACTACAGCAAATTGCCCTCTCCTTCCCTCCCACCTCCTTCCACCTGAGAAGTCTGGCAATGCTACGTCCCTTATTATCCAGCACTTTATAATAACCTTGTCAAGCACTGAGGACATTGGTGAGCTCTTCTCTCAGGACAGTGATCCAGTGTCACTGCTCTCTGAAGGATGGCCACAATGGGAAAACCCTGCAAAACTGTCAGAAATGACTGGTGTGCAGGAAAATAAAAGGACTTTATGCTGAGGGAGCAGAGATCTTCCCCTGTGCTGCTCCACCAGTGGATCTGGCTGAGGAACCAGATCTCTTTCAAGATCTCGTAACAGTGAGCAGAAAATAAACCCAAGCCAGAGAGAGGCAAGGGCAAAGGATGGAGCAAGAGGAAAAGAAGAATCAGGAGAAATTCAAGTAATTCAAGAGGAAGCTGGAATATTTCATCATTATACCAGAGAATCCTGGTTGGCACACAAAGGAGCCTTACCAGCATGGAAAATAAAAGAGAATGGAGAGCTCTCCCAACTCCCACTGGGCAATTCTTTTTCAGCAGCACTGGGCAGTCATTTTTATGTCTGTCTCAGCTTCTCCTTTTGTGAGATGAGGATAACAAGTTCAACCCTTTTTTTCCAAATGTGGCTGTAATGATTGCCTAGGAATACTGTAAAATATCACATGCTTTTTTTACTGAAAATAAAGAAATAAATAACATTACCCTGGACATCATCACATTCAGGGGTTTCAATTTTATCCATCAGATCATTGGAACTCCATTTTGTTATTTCTTTCGGGAATATTTCCTCATTGTCAGACAAGTCCTCTTTAAAAAAAGAAACACAACAGATTTTTTTTGAGAGTCTCACACACACAAATATAAACAGACATTAGCACAGAACAGAATCTTAAATAGAAGGCCCCATAATTCTATGTAATCTTATAAACATTTGGATGGCTTAAGTCACAATAAAACATGATACTTTACCAGCTTTGTTATACAGAAAGCAAAGTGCCTGTTCAGAAGTAAACACAATGTTTTTGTTGGATGTTTTTAAACAAACAAAACTCCTAAAGCCTGGGAAAAAATAACATGGATTTTTAATGCTACCATTTCAGTTACCAAGTCTGACATTTTTCTTGCCATACTTTCTGATGATGCTCCAGTACAGGAAAGGACAAAGCAACGTTTGCTACTGGGATCCTCTGAAAACTGCAGGAAGGCTTTGGGGGAAGGAGGGACAAGGATCACTGTTGTCAACAGGACCCAACACCTAAAATGGTCTGAGTAGTAAAGGAAATGTGAACTCCCTAGGCTATGTTTATCCTGATTTCCTTAGGAGATGAGGTTTGTTTGATCTCAGTGCATGTCTCTGCCATTTCCCTCCTAGCTCTGGATCTTCTGACATCCCCTGGCTCAGTTCAGCTATGGTTGATAAAGAATAAGGGTCTTGAAAATACTATGCCTGGGTTAGGTTATCCAACACGTGTGGGTTCCCCCCACGAGATGCTGAGCTCACTCACAGCCCAGGTCTGAACACAGGGCAGCCAGGCTGGAGCTGAGAAAGGGCTCACAAAAATGTTCATGCCCAACCAGAGGTGAGACAGGAGCAGCCTGATGGCTTCTTTACTGGGTGAGAACACAAACCCAGGGTGAGCTGGGCAGGCCACCAGGCAGCTCCACACTTCATGCCTAATCCTGGCAGGTTCTTGGGGGGCAAAGGGACCCCAGAGCTCCCATGTGAACCCACAGGAAACCAAACAACAGCACTGCAAGTCTTGACAATGCTTTTGGTGTGTGTTGCTGGTTCCTTCCCCCACTACCTCTTCTCCTTTTTTACACTGAGGATGCATCTTGTACTGTTTCAGAGGTTAAGTGCTTTCTAATTTATTTATTGTTCTGTGCTTAGTATCCCTTTCCTGAAAATTTTGGGCTTGTAAATTTAATAGAGAGTTATAAACGTAATAAGAACAGCAGTAATTACAGAGGTCTTGAAGATCTAAAAGCTGTAATCTTCAGAGTCCTAGACCAGGATTCCCCCTTCCTTGTTGCTGTACAGTTACTAAGGAAATAATTAGATGGAAGAATCCTCAGAAGGGGAACAAAAAGACTATGAAATATATTAATCTTTACAGCAAATCTAAGCACTAGCTTAAAAAAAAATACATGTATGAAGAGGATGAAGTGCAGAGCCAAGCAAAGACCAATTATTTTTAGGAGTTTCTATTTAGAGATTGACCATAAAAAGGAAGCAACCTGGAAACTTCACATCAGCATGCCATTTCCTTTTTCAGCTATGGAAAAACAAATCTGTGCAAATCCTCATTTCCCTGCACAAGGGAACGTGGGGCTACCTGTTCAGAGCAAGTGGAAAGCACAAACCCTCAACACAGGCTCTGCCAGGGAATGGAGAGGAAGACTGCACTCAAAGCTCCTCCAACAACTTAATCTAAATATTAAACTTATTTCCTTGAGAGGTTTAATTACAGCCCTTATTGCTGCTCAAGTGATCACGGAACGGGATATTACTCCTGTTATTAGCATTTATTACAGGCTGGATATCAGATATTACTGCGTTTGTCACTATCTCTACCAGAGCACACCAATGAATGAGTGGGAAGCTGGAGACAAGAAATCTTCTCAGGCTCAGGTTCCACCCACTGTGCTGGGAGGAAATGTGTGTGTGTGTTTGGGAAGCACTCCTGAGGAACTCTGCTTGCTGTTGACTCACATCCTGATCCATACCAGTTCCCATGGTACCAACCCCTCCACGGCAGGATGAGCTGCTTCATCCCCCTCACAGCCCTGGGACAGGAGCAGGGCAACAAGAGATCCCTGCTGAAGAGAGGGCTGACTCCAACAGCACACAACTCATAAGCCCAAATGCCATCAGACCAGGCAGACTTTGCAAACCCAAACGTGTGGCTCACTGGGGACAATCTGTAACCACCAGGCTACCCAAAGAGGAGCTGCTTTACTGTTGGCAAGCTCCCGGAGGCACCTCAACAGAAGTGCTGAGACCAACTGTGGCACAAGGCTCATTTTTGTTCCTTCTCTTTCCCAGGCCTGTTAGGAGCATGCCAGGCATTTCCTGGGGGCCTGGATCCCAGGCAGACTCATCTCTATCTCAGTTTGATCATTGAGTAATTAAAAAGGGGGAAAAAAAAGAGAGGGTGGATAGCAACGATGCCACTGGGATGACTCACTCCTCTTTTCTTGTATGTATATTGCCACAGTAAATCCATTACATAGGCTTTGTGGATGCTATATATACTTTAATAAAGAGAGACACTTAAACTAAGTTGGCCCCTCTCTTTGCAGGCAAGGGACATGTTCATCCCCTGCCTTGTGCACACATCCTGGCTGCTATTGTGAAACAGAATTAATTCCACCTCCTACCCCAGAATTTGGGATGCATGTCTAAATACCTGCTTAGAGAACCCTTCTGGAGAAATGATACTACCCATTTTTTGAGCCTGAACTTTAGCTGAACAGCAGTGAAATTCTGCTTTACAAAACTGGGGCATCATCTTCTAACAAGTGCATTTCACTGAAAGGTCACCAACTTCATCAGCACACCTTAGATTTGCATTACAGGCTGAGAGAAGAGTCCATCTGTTGTCTGTAGAGACAGAGCCCTTCAGGCTTAAATACACATTAAGTACCATATATAAAACAAGTGCAGTGGAACAAAGCTGCTTCACACAAATGCACAATGAAATAATACAGCTTTCTGCTAATGCAGATGGTCAAAAATACGTGGAGAATCCTGGAATCAACACTGATTAATTCTGGCACCTGCAGTACCTTGTTGCATTCACTATTGTCTTTCTTGGAACAGGAGAATAAAGAGTTAAAAAAGGCAAACTTGGGTCTCTTCGGGTCCAGACAGAATAATTAATCATACCTGCCCTAATGATGGAAAAATAAATTAGGAAAATAATCAGTCACACTGAATCAGAATCATTAGGACACACCCACTGTCCAATTAGTACTGCTGAATTCATTGGCACCAAATAAAATACAGCTCCAAAGGTTAACACAGTTCAAGATCCCTTCGAGCAGCTCACCCTGCATCTGAAAGCTGTGGGAAAGACACAGAGTCTGCTGGGTTGTGCTGGGGGTGCCTGAAGCAGCCACACGTATCTTGGGCAGAAAGGCAAATTCTTCCCAAGCAAGCAGAGAAGTCTCAGCTCCTTCCCCGCTCACCCCCCACCCTCCTGCCTTCCCTTCTCTTCCCACCCCCCCCCCCCCCCCCCCCCCCACACCCCCCCCCGACCGCGCGGCGCCGGGCGCGCACCCTGCCTCGACTGACCCAACCAATACTCTCGATCG